>JAANDH010001088.1:5925-86783 GCA_011799765.1 Nymphaea thermarum
ACATATCACCATCTGCCTTGATATTGAATTAGATTCCACTGCTTTATTCTCTTGGATCGTCAAATGAATGTATACTCCACATATCTCCTTCATGGAGCCTATTCTCCAATTGCAAGTTTCAAATTCGTACTCTAATAATAAGCGGACAAAGGAAGAATATATGAGTCTAAGACCTACTAATATAGCATCTCCTTAGTTTAAACATCCACATGCATGATTATCAAATCCATTCGTAATCACCAACTCAGATCATCCGAGAACCCGAACCATTTTTTTTTTCACAGTAAATGTGCCTTATCATAACCTCCACACGATCAATGATTTTGGTGTACGAGTTCTTCTACATTGATTGGGAATAATATACTCTACAAGTGGGTCCCAATTAGTGGTCATATCCTATTTGAAAATTGTTGGACTCAAATAATGATGTTGGCCTAGATCAGTGGTCTTCTCTGGTTTCAAGATCGTTGGATCAAAATCTGGCTACGACGTCGGATCAGTGGTCATATCTGATCCCAAAATAGTTGGATTGTGTGTATGAACATCCGGATCAGCGGTCTTATCTGATCCACAAATCGCATTATTCGGATCTTTTTGTGGGTCTAGATTAGTAAAGGTGCCTTATCATAACCTCCACATTATCAGTGATTTTGGGTTACGAGATTTTTTGCGTTCATTGAGAATAGTATTTTCTACTTGTGGCTCCCAATTAGTGGTCATGTCCCTTTTGAAAATTGTTGGACTCAAATAATGATGTTGGCCTAGATCAGTGGTCTTCTCTTATCTCAAGATCGTTGGATCAAAATCTGAATATGATGTCGGATCAGTGGCCATACTGATTCCAGAATTGTTGGATTGTGTGTGTTTGTACATCTGGATCAGAGGTCTTATCTGATCCACAAATTGCTTTATTAGGATCTAGTTGAGGGTCTACATTAATCGCTTCTTCTAGAATGTAAATTATGCGATTTCCGTTGGGTTCTAGGCATGGGTTATGAGTCTCATCTGACTTGAGAAATTGTTGAATTCAAATCATTTTGTCGGCCAAGATCAGTGGTCTTTTATGATCTAGAAATTTTTGGATTTGAACTTCGTTGCGAAACGAGATCGAAGTTCTTATCTCATCCAGAAATTGTCGAATTACATACGATTGTTCATGCGAATCAGCGGTCTTGTCTGATCCAAAAATTGTGTGATTCAGGATATGGTTGTGGTTCTAGCCCAGCCGGCATTCTCTGAAAAGCAAGGCTGTGAAATCCTTTGAACATGCAACCCTCAGTTCGATCATGGCTGCGCAACGCAATAAATCAAGTTGCTGCAATACACAAACTGTTTGATCAGATCCATAGTTTTCTCACTCTCTCCCTCTTTCTCCCTCTCAATCTTCATCTGTTTCACATATGCATCGAAGGCCATGCTCTCCTTTATCTTCGACAATAGAGACTTGAAGAAATTTCATCAACCAATCTTAGAGGGGAGGCATTTCCGATCGATATTCAAAGACGTCTTCTAAATTCTTCTTAATAACTTTTTCTTTTTCACTTCATCGACATCTCATTGGCAACAAAGACATCATCACCTCAAGTCTTCCAGTTTAATCACAACTCTGTTCACCATCGTTTAAGAAACTTATAACATNTCCTTCATGGAGCCTATTCTCCAATTGCAAGTTTCAAATTCGTACTCTAATAATAAGCGGACAAAGGAAGAATATATGAGTCTAAGACCTACTAATATAGCATCTCCTTAGTTTCAACATCCACATGCATGATTATCAAATCCATTCGTAATCACCAACTCAGATCATCCTAGAACCCGAACCATTTTTTTTTTCACAGTAAATGTGCCTTATCATAACCTCCACACGATCAATGATTTTGGTGTACGAGTTCTTCTACATTGATTGGGAATAGTATACTCTACAAGTGGGTCCCAATTAGTGGTCATATCCTATTTGAAAATTGTTGGACTCAAATAATGATGTTGGCCTAGATCAGTGGTCCTTTTTGGTTTCAAGATCGTTGGATCAAAATCTGGCTACGACGTCCGATCAGTGGTCATATCTGATCCCAAAATAGTTGGATTGTGTGTATGAACATCCGGATCAGCGGTCTTATCTGATCCACAAATCGCATTATTCGGATCTATTTGTGGGTCTAGATTAGTAAAGGTGCCTTATCATAACCTCCACATTATCAGTGATTTTGGGTTACGAGATATTTTACGTTCATTGAGAATATTATTTTCTACTTGTGGCTCCCAATTAGTGGTCATGTCCCTTTTGAAAATTGTTGGACTCAAATAATGATGTTGGCCTAGATCAGTGGTCTTCTCTTATCTCAAGATCGTTGGATCAAAATCTGAATATGACGTCGGATCAGTGGCCATACTGATTCCAGAATTGTTGGATTGTGTGTGTTTGTACATCTGGATCAGTGGTCTTATCTGATCCACAAATTGCTTTATTCCGATCTAGTTGAGGGTCTACATTAATCGCTTCTTCTATAATGTAAATTATGTGTTTTCCGTTGGATTCTAGGCATGGGTTATGAGTCTCATCTGATTTGAGAAATTGTTGAATTCAAATCATTTTGTGGGCCAAGATCAGTGGTCTTTTCTGATCTAGAAATTATTGGATTTGAACTTCGTTGCGAAACGAGATCGAAGTTCTTATCTCATCCAGAAATTGTCGAATTACATACGATTGTTCATGCGAATCAGCGGTCTTGTCTGATCCAAAAATTGTGTGATTCGGGATATGGTTGTGGTTCTAGCCCAGCCGGCATTGTCTGAAAAGCAAGGCTGTGAAATCCTTTGAACATGCAACCCTCAGTTCGATCATGGCTGCGCAACGCAATAAATCAAGTTGCTGTAATACAGAAACTGTTTGATCAGATCCATAGTTTTCTCACTCTCTCCCTCTTTCTCCCTCTCAATCTTCATCTGTTTCACATATGCATCGAAGGCCATGCTCTCCTTTATCTTCGACAAATTGAGACTTGAAGAAATTTCATCAAACAAGCTTAGAGGGGAGGCATTTCCGATCGATATTCAAAGACGTCTTCTAAATTCTTCTTAATAACTTTTTCTTTTTCACTTCATCGACATCTCATTGGCAACAAAGACATCATCACCTCAAGTCTTCCAGTTTAATCACAACTCTGTTCTCCATCGTTTAAGAAACTTATAACATATCACCATCTGCCTTGATATTGAATTTGATTTCACTACTTTATTCTCTTAGATCGTCAAATGAATGTATACTCCACATATCTCCTTCATGAAGCCTATTATCCAATTGCAAGTTTCAAATTCGTACTCTAATAATAAGCGGACAAAGGAATAATATATGAGTCTAAGACCTACTAATATAGCATCTCCTTAGTTTCAATATCCACAGGCATGATTATCAAATCCATTCGTAATCACCAACTCAGATCATCCTAGAACCCGAACCATTTTTTTTTCCACAGTAAATGTGCCTTATCATAACCTCCACACTATCAATGATTTTGGTTTACGAGTTCTTCTACATTGATTGGGAATAGTATATTCTACTTGTGGGTCCCAATTAGTGGTCATGTCCTATTTGAAAATTGTTGCACTCAAATAGTGATGTTGGCCTAGATCAGTGGTCTTCTCTGATCTCAAGATCGTTGGATCAAAATCTGGCTACGACGTCGGATCAGTGGTCATATCTGATCCCAAAATAGTTGGATTGTGTGTGTTTGTACATCCGGATCAGCGGTCTTATCTGATCCACAAATTGCATTATTCGGATCTAGTTGTGGGTCTATATTGCTCGCTTCTTCTAAAATGTAAATTAAGCTATTTCCGTTGGGTTCTAGGGATGGATTGTGAGTCTTATCTGATTTGAGAAATTGATGAATTCAAATCATTTTGTTGGTCAATGTCAGTGGTCTAATCTGATCTAGTAATTATTTGATTTGAACTTCGTTGCGAGACTGGATTGATGGTCTTATCTCATCCAGAGATTGTTGAATTACATATAATTGTTCATACGAATCAGTGGTCTTGTCTGATCCAAAAGTTGTTGGATTCGGGATGTGCTTGTGGTACTAGCCTAGCTGGTATTATCTGAAAAGCAAGGCTGTGAAATCCTTTGAACATGTAACCCTCAGTTCGATCACGGCTATGGAATGTAATAAATCAAGTTGCTACTGTACGCAAATTGTTTGATCAGATCTCTAGTTTTCTCCAATTTTGTTCGGTATCTCCTCTCTCCCTCTTTCTCTCAATCTTCATCTTTTCCACCCATCCGTCGAAGACCATGCTCTCATTTATCTTTGACAATTGAGACTTGAAGAAATTTCTTCAACTAATCTTAGAGGGAGGCATTTCCGATGAATATTTAAGAACGTCTTCAAAATTCTTCTTAATAATTTGTTTTTTCACTTCATCGACATCTCATTGCCAACAAAGACTTCATCACCTCAAGTTTTCTAGTTTAATCTCAACTCCATTCACCATCGTTTAAGGAACTTAGAACATATCCCCATTTGCCTTGATATTGACTTTGATTCCACATCTTCTTTCTCTTAGATCGTCAAATGCCTGTCTACCCCAACATATCTCCCTCAAGGAGCCTAATCTCCTATTGCAAGTTTCATATTCTAACGCTAATAACAAGCGGACAAAGGAATAATATATGAGTGTAAGACATTCTAATATAGTGTAAAAAAGAAGAGACGAGATAGTGCCTCTTTCTTCTTGTAAGTTATTGGATACATCTGACAATGAAAAAGTTCAGACACAAGTGGTACATAAACCCAACACTAGAAACACATTGGATTAGATGACATCAAGGTAGTGTACATCAGAAACAAACACACACATGTCAACCATAAACTGCAAAGGCAAAACTATAAGGCAGAAAGCATAACAAATAAAAGTTAAAAGGTTGCCAAATTAAATTTCTATACTAGAATAAAATTATAAGATACATACAAAGATCCTTTTTTCACCTATTATGATTCTTCATTTTCTGTAGGCTAATATTTCCAGTTATATATATATATATATATATATATATATATATATATATATATATATAAATGTCCGCGTGTGTGTACGGCCGTAACCCCGCACCCAAATTTTTTGAAAATGGTCAGTACCCGCACCCGTACCCGTACCTATGTGACATAGGTTTTAACCCATATTGTCAATTGTCATAGCTGCACCCACACTCATAACCATATCCATGTNTTAAGGTACTTGGTCTATGTTCTTTTATCTATGTTTGGAACTTTATAATTCAGTCCTTTTGGTTTTCTATTGCATAAGGTAATTAAGAATGTTAGTTTATGGGCATTTATCATCTAGTATGGTCTTTTGGGGGAATTACCTGAATGTGCACAAAGTATATTCCATGTATTTGTGCAATATTTAACTAAGACTCTTTAACGTGTGCGGTATCAGGATGTCAGGTGCTTTCGTAGAGTGTACCAGTAACAACAATTACACCCGAGTAAGAGTTTCAGCATAAACATTGGAATTTGAATATGCTGCATTAGGAAAAATATAGACAAAAGCAACATTTTGTTGTTCTGGCTACCTAACAATCTCCACACAGTCTAGGCCTGCTACATTTGTCTTCAAGAAAGTAAACTGAATAGTCAACAAACGATTTCTCAACATCTTTGAGAAACAAGAACTCTCGTTGGGGACAAGCTGGGATCAAAAAACCCAGTTTGAGTTGCAGAAAAAGCATGCACACAAGTATGTATATGTGTATGAACAATTCAATAACAACTAAAGGTACCTCAACTCAAACATTGCATTTGGTAGCAATCTTGTCAATTTCCTCACTGCAAGAACTTTCTAAATGCAAGTAGTCAGCTGCACAAAACAAAATAGTCATCAGAATAGAGGAGAGAAAGAGAGAGAGACATCATCAAATGACTGAGTAAAGCCACTCGATGAAGAAGAACAAACCACTACAAAAGAAGCCGTGATTTTCCACGCATAGACCTCCAAGGTCATCTCCCTCCAGAACTGGATTATCAAATCTAACACAGACTTTAGAGGACCCATTTTCTTCATAAGCAAGCAGCACTTTGCCTTTACTACCATAGGATGGACCCCTGAAAGCCATAAGGAATGATATACATATTAGCACAGGGCATAGTGACATGAACAGTCAGTAAACACTAACAAGTTATGCCAAATTTTGTTACCCCATACCAATTAGAAATTCAATAATGAGTTTAGTAATTAATGCCCATCTGAAACCAACTGAAACTTGGAAAGGAGAAAAATGGTAAAGCAAGTTTTCCAAAGTTTTATTGATCAGAACGCTTTGCCCTTTGCAAGATTACTTGAATGGTGTCACCTTGCAATTAATGTAAGCATGCATGATCAAGTATGAAAATTAGAGTAAAAAAAAGCTCAGTTTGCTAATCTTCACAAGGCTGTCAAAGTTAATAACAGCCAGTTGGGCACTGTATCCACTAAAGGATGAAGAAGCTAAATGCCCCTATATTGGTATTGTGGGACCTATCTTTCCATTAGAGAAAAGGAATGAGGGAACCTTTCAGCATACAACAAGAATTTCAGCAACAATGAATTACACAGGTCTCTAATATTGTTACGAACGTCACGAATTTTCATGGTCAATCAATTAATCCATAACACTCTTCCATTAAACCCATGGTCATAAAAAGCACCCACCATTTTGGGGATATTCAAAATCACAGAGAAGCTTCAAGAGAAAGTTCGAGGTCATATGCAAGAATAGAATAGCAGTTTTGATTCTTTTTTCACTTAATGTAATCATAATTTAATCAAAATAAATTGAGAAACCTTATTAACCATTTTGAAGCATTCCTATTTTCTCCCGGATCGCGGAATCTGCCCTTGCTCCTTTTTTCCTTATGAGCAGTAACAGAAACAGGACAGAGGAAACTGAAGGATCAATAAGAAGAAGAAGAGGAGCTGCTATAGGCAAGTTCAGTGACGGGAGAAGAGAAGGACAAAAAACACAGGCTAAAACCCTAATAAATTTGCTCGAAGAAAAAGTTGCAGACCGATTCTTTGCTTAGGAAAAGGGACGATGATAATTTTACGTAATAGAAAAAGAAGAAGAAGAGTTACCTTGTCTTGCAGAACTGCTCCAGCAGATCGACATCCTTGTCGCTGTAGGGAAGCTCGAACAGAATGGAAGAAAGGGCGTCGATGATTTCTTGGGCAAAGATGAAGCCCGCGAAACTTCTTCACTCCCTCCCCCCTCCCCTATTACGAAAATACTCGCTCGAAACAGAAAAGGAAAGAGCGTCGTGCAAGTATTTGCGCTTCTTTAGAGGCACTAAAAGTGGCAAACAAGAAGGCAGAGTGCCCTGTGACTGTGAGCAAGAGGATAGACGCTGGCGGGACGGTCACTCTCAATACTCACGGTGTAAACTTCCCTCCTGATTTTTCGGAATCGTGAATCCGTGACGGACGGTTATGGAAAGTCCTCCCATTTACGTAACCGACGTAGTGATCTTAATTTTTTACAAAGAATACAAGTTTAATGCGAATAGTAGTGTACCCATATCTAGCCGTTAAATGCCTGCAAGTTACTATTTCTTTTTTATCGTTCCTTAATTTGAACAGGGACTGCTGTTTCAATCTATAATAAAATGAAAGAACGAATAAACGTTAATTGACAGTAAAATATGTTCATAAATTTGATTGTAAGTAGATAAAATCACATATTTATCTTAAGTATTAATTAAAAATACCCATTAAAATACCCATGATATTGCATTCTACAAGCCGTTAGCCGACCAGCTAAATATGTCTTTTAAAGCATTGTCACAATAAATTAAATTGTCACGTGTGGGCTCATTTTGTTGAAGAAAACCATTGCACACAATTTATTTCATATGTGTAAAACAACGGAGACAGCGATCATATAGCCGTTTCTTCTTGTTCATACTAGAATGGACTCAACCAAGGCTAAGACAAGCTACCTTTAGGTACATACCTAAGCTAATAGCGTAACAGCCGAGAACAGTTCATGCTACCCAAAAAAAAGATAGTAAAAACTGCAAATTAACCTGACCAATAATTATTCTGAAAGAAGAAAAACTATACAATAAAAAGGAGGAAAAATAATAAATTAAGCGAACATCATCTTTCTCTTGCAATTTATTAAACTTGATTTCACAATGATTGATAGTTGCCCTTACCCTTAATTGAAAAGCTCAAGTAAGCATTACTGGTAATAACCACATTTTTACTTTGAGTCATTGTTGTTTTCGTGCTTTGATGCATACAAGTGAACGTATTAGTGAATAAATGTTTGCGCTTTGACGCACATCTCCTCTCAGCAAATGAGCGCAGAACATCTCTTCTTTATTCCATTATATTTTGAAGAATAACAAAAACTCAACCATAGACAGAGACGCATTACATTTAAAAAATGAAAATAAAAACAAAATAAAAAATTCAAGGCGACGAGTCATTTGTAGCAGAGTCACGCAAAAATTTCCTGCCGGGACCATCGCAGGAACAACCTGAGACTAGACAGCTTTCTAATTTCCTCCTGAGGAGAGAGGATTCTAGGCATTTGAAGGGGAAAACCTACCACCACCGATTCTCAAGTCCACACATCAAAGTTGCAGTTAATCACTGACACCTTAAAGGAACCCGATCGACTTTCGGTGGAGAGCATCCGTTACTCTGGAAGATCACCGCCACTGTTATCAGCAAACAAAAAACTTTATATGCCAATTTATGGCTAATATATGAAGATCAGGAAACATAGACCGGACGCCTCCTGCCATCAAATCTCTCTCTCCCAATGCCATCACGGATGATAGGCTTGAATAAGCGCTCTATCTCGGCCTCGGATTGTAGCATAACTTTGAGCCTTCTCAGATCCTCTACACATTGGCGATTATCGAAGCATGAACCACAACCAATTTGATCATCAGGGTGGCTTTTCCTCTGACATACAGATTGCCATTTTGACTGCAGATAAGTAAGAGACCTCCATGGTGGAAAAGACATCGAATTCTGCTTCAGTGAGAACTTTCCAGCATCGACCATGGCTTGGAGAAACTGTTTCAACCTGGAGAAAGTGCCGACATAAATCACAGGAAGAGCATTCAGCATTGCATCATAGGATTCAGTAGCTCTTGCGATCTCAAAGTGACTGCGAAAATCAATTTCTATAATTATCCGTTCACAACTCCTGGAGTTCCCACTTAGGATAACATCAATATATTCATGATCACCTGAAAAGAACAAAGAGAAAAAAAACAAAAAGATGATGAGACTCGAAAAAGAATCAGGGGAAGGAAGCAAGATGGCCTACGACAACAGAATTTTACCTCCAGGAACTTTACCAGAGGCTTCCCACTTGGAAGTGCATATGCTCGCATTATAACCAGAGAGCCTCAAAAGTTTAACAAGTGACCAACGAACGCAACTGCAATTGCATGGGCTGGCTCTCTTGTGTCGAAGATCAGTCTCTCCAATAGAAAGAATGAGCATTCGTATTTTTCTTGATAAATCATCTTCTAACTGATCAGCCGAGTGTCTCAAGGACTGGTTATGAAATGAAAAAACAATGTTGTGAGTAATTGACAGTTACAAGATGAAGGCTAATAACTTATTCAGAAAATTTTGGCAGATCTGGAACAAATTGGCTCAAGAACCACAATTGTTAGACAGCCACAATTAATTTTCTACAGAATCTCCCTTATATAAGATAAGGAAAACACCTAAAAAACAAAGATGTCCAGTTGTTTTCCTTTACCCTCTTTTTCTAAAAGCCATGCACAATTAATTTGGGAATTTTTTTAATGTGTTGTTAACATAATATGGCTTATGAATGATGGAACCATGAATGATCATTATATGTGCGATAAGTACTTTATATAGAACACATTGTTTATGATTTTTCATTATGTTTTCTGAATTTTCTCTATTTTTATTTTTTATGAATTAAAAAATAATTTTACGATGTATGGTGTATGGGTCGGCCCGACCGTTACACGTTACTATTATGCCTTTTACAACATTGACTCTAATAGCATTAATAATGTGCAACAGGATGTAACACGAGAGATGAAATAAATAATTCACATAGCCTGAAATGCAATCTAAACTACCGGATTGTGATAAAATTACCATCTCATATCTTGACAAACTTTACTCACAGGGAAAAATGAACTGAAGAGACACATAGACTGGTCCCTCCACGCACCCAAAATTGGGGCATGCCCACCAACGTAAAAAGCTTTCTGGTCTTTCCCTGGATCTCAACATACAACTCTTCTTAGATTCTCAACCGCAATCGACAACTAAGGAAGAGATTTAAAAAAAATACGGTTACATCCTAAACAAAAATTTACAGGTCTGACGTCCATACAGATTAAACTAAATCTGCAACCAGACTAGGCTGAACTTGAAAAATGGCAGGACATGCAAAAACATGGGCCCGGCTCGTATCATAAAGCCTAAATGATGGTGTTGCCGCAGAAGCGATCTACAATTCTATCCTTCCCTTCTTTATTAAAAAATAAAGCAGACAAAAAGTCAGCAGCGACAACTAATATGGAGGTTGATCGACGACTAAAAAAAGAGCCAAGGCAATAACAGCCAAGCACTATATATCCCACTAATATCAACGATAACAGTTATCAGAAATTATCTATTGATTTTCTATTAAGAATCGCCCTTAAAATGCAGGCACCATTTCACAAGGAGTGAAACAACACAGATGGAAATGTAGATAATATATTCGCCACCTAAGTCCACAATTAACCACGGAAAGACACTTGGGAAGAAAGAAAAGAAATCACATCAACAGAATATCAATTCTTTAACTATATTAAGAGTTTCTTGGATGAAATTAAAATGAAGGGGAACACATAATTTCAAAAACAACGTCCTCTAAATTCAGACAAAGTGCTTTCAGGGGAAAAAAAAAAGGAGACCTTCAGGCGTACTCACATAAATCTTCTTAGCATATTTTGAGAGATCCGTCCCGGAATCGCTGTCGCTGCTGCACCAAGACTCCTCACCGCCGCACCCGCTTTCCACGAAGTCCCTCACCAAGATATCCAAGTCCTGCTCGCTCTCAAGACTTAAACCATCATTACCATCCCTGCCCGTCCCGACCCACATGTCGCCCACCGGACCCCAAACCCTGCGACAGCCGCCACCTCCACCATCCCTGCCACCGTCCCTCCGTCCCCTCCCGCCCAAGGCGGGGCCCCTGTTATAATCCCACGTCCCCAGCTTAACCTACAAAGGAACCCCCGCTCTATTCCTTCCGAGAACTTTGTTGGGAACCGAAATCCACCTTCCCTTTCTCCCAACAATTCCGCCTTCCCGATGAACATGGAGATCAGTTTTCCATCTCTGGAGACGAGAAGAACCGTAACCCCCCTCCTCCGGACACAAAAGAAAAGGGGAAAAAACCCGTCTCTGAGGGCAAGGAATCGAGCGCACTGAAACCCTAATCTTCCAATTCTTTTGTTCCGTTCCTCCAACAGCGAACCGGATTGAGAGACAGAACTCAGAAACCCTAATTTTTCTGGGCAGCCAAATTCAATTCCTCATCGGTCCTCCTTTCTCGGAAGGAGAGGGAAGAAAGAAAGGACAGAGGCGATGGTCCGGAGGGCGAGGCGATGGACCAGATACCTGCCGGCGACGGGGGGAGCAGGCAGGAATCGGGAGATTATATAAGGGAGGAACTTCGCGCCAGTTGACGGGAACCGATGCCCAAGGTTTGAAAAATAACGGATGTGTCCCTCAGGCGGCTTTTGTTTATCCTCCTCTTTGCCTTCATGTTCTCCAAGGTTTTAACTTTTAAATGCTTAAAAATAAAAACAAAAAATTAAAATTAATTGGCATTGGAATGCAGCTCAAAACCAGGTTTTGTAAATCCTAAATTATCTTCAAAAATATATTTCAAACACGTTTAGATGACATCTGTCAAAATCTAGTTTTGGATAAAACCTAATTTACAAAAGACATGAAAACCTGACTCTCCAAGAAAAACTGACTTTTATCTCATCCCCAAACTTTATCTATGTAGAATTGGTTTCTAAACAAGGTTTTAATCAGGATTTCATAAAACTTAACTTTTAGAAAACTAAGTTGTTTAAGTGTATGATCCAGACACTCTTAAATATTGTGTGCCGTATAAAAAAAATACCATGTTTGAAATATATAATGCATCATCTCCTTGGTCACTGATAAAAAGGGAATAAAAGCTATGAAAAATGATTTTCGTAGAACTCCAGATGCAAGGGCAATTTGGTGATTTCGAACAGAGGATACGGTTCAGGGGCAATTCGGTATTAAACGAATTTTTCTTGTGTGTCAAGTTTGGACAGAAGGGCGAGGATGTGGATGACGTGTTGGTTGCGTCACCTTATTGGTCCACGTCCACCGAACTTGACGGAGTCCCAACCGGCGGACATGGGGCCCGTTCCTTGGCCAGTTCTTCCCCCTAATTATGGGCCCCACCAAAGCTGACTCGAGTGTTGCTTGTCGGAACAAAACCAGTGATGCTGTGGCAAACCAAACGGCCGTGCCTTGGTTGTGAATTAAAAAAATATTTTTTTAATGAATAATAAAGTTTAAAAATAAATCTTTCAAAAAGTTTAAAAAACATACATATAATATATATATATATATATATATCCATTCATAGTCATGATGCATTAGGTAGATGTGGTTTAATATTTACTTGAAATTAAATACAAAATTACTTATCCATTTAATAAGGATCAATCCCCAAATTTATCATGATGTAATATTTACTTGAAATTAAATACAAAATTACTTATCCATTTAATAAGGATCAATCCCCAACTTTATCATGATGAACTCGCAGCTCAGCCTGAAGATCGGCTTAGCTCAGTATCTTTTATGGGTTCGAGATCCATGAACCCGATGAGCCAATTTTGCACGTTCCAAGCTCAGCTCATTGGCATGTTGGCCAACTCGGTTCACCACAAGTCATCAATCGTAAGCAAGCAGTACCCAAAAAAAAAAAAAAAAAAAGGTTGTTGGTCCATTTCATTATCCCTCGTGACAGACAGATTATATGTATGCAAAGTCAACTTTCAGTTCAGACTCTTAGACTCTTAATCATCTTGATCATATTATCATCATCACCATCATTATATATATATATATATATATATATATATATATATATGTCAACTTTCACTTAAGACTCTTAATCATCTTTATCATATTATCATCATCGTCATCTCTCTCTCTCTCTCTCTCTCTCTCTTTCTCTTTATATATATATATATATAAAAGTCTCTATGGTCAACTGGTATAAGAACAAAGAAGAGGTTCTAGATGCACAAGTGTATTCAAAATCAGCATTGCAAAAGAAAAAAAAAAAAAGAAAAAAGGAAAGAGAAGAAGAAGAAGAAGAAGTGACTTAACTCTGCCGAGCAAACGGCTCGTTTTGATACTGCTTGGCTTTATCGCTATTAAGTTGGTGATGATATGACCTTTTTCTCCAGGATCAGAACTACCACTACTAGAATAAACCCCACGAGTAATAAAGGGTTTGTTTATGCTCAAATATAGGAAGATATATGTGACGGCATGTAATAGAGGTGCTTTGACATTTTTTTTCACACTTGATCTTAGCCAAATAAAGATGCAAGAGCTATTGTGACATTTTTTTTTTCTTGATGGGACCTCAAAAAGGTCATGTTCGACATAGTCCATATGCTGACAGACGACTGCTGGAGCCAGGACAACGTTGGATGCTTCCCCCAGAAAAGAAAAATTGAAAACATTTAACCTAAGTTTGTAAAAATTGGCTTTTCAAGCTTTTAACAGCCCATTATGTTTATTCATTGGACACTTTGCCGATTCATTCTTATAAGCCCCATAGCGCGCACACATACTTAACATGCTTATTTCTACATCCGATTTTTTTAAAATGTATTTTATACATTTTACATCCATCTATGCTTTGAAAGCAAGAAGCACAGGAAGCAAAATAATCATGGGAGACACGATATATATATATATATAGAGAGAGAGAGAGAGAGAACTAAATCAACCATGTGTGTGAATAGAGAAAGAGGACTAAGTCTACCATGACTATTACCTCTTGAACCAAGTATAGGTAGCTTTGTGCAACAAGTTGAGCCAATTCGAGCTCAAATCGAACTTGCTTGGTTAAGCTCAACTTGTTTGCAGACGAGTCAAGCTCAAGCTTAACTAAAAAGTTGAACTTATAAAGGAGAGCTCGACTTGATTAAGCTCAAGTAAGTGCGTTCAATATATGTTTTCTTTTTCTGTAATTTTCAAATTTAAAACCAAAGGAAGATATCAAGTCAAATGATGAGTTGGTAAATAAGATTAAACAAGTCAAGCTCAAGCCACAACTCGTGCCATTAAATCAAGCTCAAGCCAACCTTATACAGCTCGAGCTGAGCAAGACAGGAATCAAGTCAAGTCGAGATCGACTCAGCTCAACCTTATACAGCTCGAACTGAACAAGACAGGAATCAGGTCAAGTCGAGATCGACTTAGCTCGTGTACAACCCTAATTGTAGGACCAATGGTCTGCCCTCTTTGTACAAAGTGACGGTTTATACAATTTGGAAAGGCACAACTCTCTGTCGGCATCAAGGGTGATGAATTGAGATCAAAACGACCAGACTATTAGAGATTACGGTACAGGACCATTCCCCTTATCAGCGTTGCATGTATACTGTTGTTTTCGTTTGCACAGAAAGGAAGTTGTGTGATTTGACCTGCATTCTTGCTATGCTATGACATGTTAGCCACATGTAAGCGTGTCATGTTTCATGCTTGTCCTTTCCTATTGGCATCTACAATATGATAATGTGTAAGATTGTCAACCTCTACATTGTATTTCGCCTTCAGCGAGTCCTAACCATATGGGTATAGGGATGAATAGGGATATTCCCTCTCGATGCCCATCTAGAGCCTGCCGCGTATTAGAGCAAAAAAAACTTGCCTAGGTCAAAGCCCTACCTGCCCTTTAAATCTTATTTTTCTTGCTAAATGAACCAGCATATTCCCTTCCCAATAGGAACTTACACTGTGATGACGCATTATGGTGAAATCATTTAGTGTGCAAAGAAATAATATAATGCAGGAAGGTGCAAATACCATCCGACGCATGTTACCTCTCTGTCCCGCTACTTTTAAAAGCTCTCTGGTTTTTAGAAGACCTTGTGCATTAGAATAGTGAAACCCCAGCTACTGACAGTACCACTTTTGGGTGCCAATACCAAATAAATGTTATGACCTCACCAAATTCTTACATGCTTTTGAGTTCCATTCTCCTTAAATAAGGCACCGCCGAATTAGTTTGACCAAAATCCAACACAACTCATAAACTCGTGTATTTCAACCAACAGCTCCCACATAACACCCAAGTCTGTGGCTGGATAAACATTACCGTACTCAAGAATGAGGAACCAAGTAAGAATAAACCAATGCTATCAAGCTCAAAGTAGTAATATAAGAAAACACAGGTAGACAAGACTGTCTTGTCAAAGTGGCAGAAAATCTAGAGGGAAAGCATAAAAAAATATGAAAAAGCAAATAATATGGCATCTATTGATATGTTGAAATGCAAAAGGTACCATGATTGATGACGAAAGTCTAAATATGCATACCACGATACATATAACGATTGGCAGCAATAGCTACTCCACAGGAATAGATCAACATTTTCATCCACTCAGTCATTGTTATCAACATCATCATCCAGTTAGTCATTGTTAAAAGGACACCAGAAGAGTGGCAGCCATCAGCATCTATCGAGGACGCAGAGTACGCTACACGACAAAGCGAAAGTATGGTCAGCTGTGAGGAATTTTTCTTGGTTAGAAACATGATGCACGTTCCCACAGTAACCACATGCCTTCTATCACGTATTAAGTTCACAAAAACCAAATGAGTGCAAAATAATGCAAGTGCACCACTATGTGCCAATAGCCAAGGACCATGATGCCTATAAAATTTGATGCCAAGAACAAGCAATTGGGAAGGGGAAAGAAAAGGAAAGAAATTATATGAAATATGATACCTAATGAAGCACAGGTTCTTAGCATCGAAATAAATGATGTGAATATGGTCTCAGAGCTGCATCAGTTTGATCACTGATACAGGAGATCGGCCTATATACATTGCTGCATATTGGCCTGTATACCCTATTTATAATTTTTAAATGTTATAAAATATTTTAAATTAATTTAAAAATAAGAACAATCTAAACCTGTATTGGCCAAGCATCACCTTGGCAAGGGCCTGACATGATGCGTATTGGCTGATATGGACTAATATTAGCAACACTGGTGGATACAGAAATTTACTGGCTAGCAGTCATGTAATTCAAAGATTGTGCATTTATTGGTAAGTGTCCATCAGACTAAGTTTTGGTGTACAAAGATGATATATTTACCCGATAGGAATATATGAAAGTCTATAGTTATTCTAGCTGTGATGTGCACCTTCTCGTAATTCTCTAATGTGTTCATTTCTACGAACAATCTAGACATGAACAAACAGTGGATGCCTGGCCTAATCAAAAATTAGATCATGAAAGTGAAACCCAGCAGGAAAGGGGAAAGAAGTAAAGTGAAACTCATATTAGGAGTGACAAATAATCATTACGATATTAACTATCTAACTAGCCTACAAATATATACAGAAAAAGATGGTAGAAATTAATGATGATGAAAGATTGTATGGCCCCAACAATGAAACAGAAAAGAATGCTGGTTCATAATAACCAGAAAAAGATGGAGTTGCTTGCGCTATAAAAAAATAAAAAGGAAAAACCATCTCCTATGATCCAAAAAAACAAATCAAGCGTCAAAGGTAGGTCGCGCTACTCTGGATAGGGCACAAATCACTTTTCAGGCCATATTTCTGCTTCTCTTTATCAAGCCCAACCATTTAAGCTTTACCAGTAAATGACAGACACCAGAAGAAGCTTAGGGAATAGGGAGTGACAGGAAAAATTGTTTGCAAGCAGAAAATTCATCTGCCATTGTAAATTAATCTCCAGGATTGATAGCATTCTGAGAGAAAAGAAAAAAAGATAAGAATCCTCAGTACTTACACGTGGAGCATTATCAGCTACGCGTGGCCTGTTATCTTGTGACGTTGGTTGGTGTATCATCTCAGGACTGTCATGTTTATAGAAAGCCTGCAACGCTCTGATGATGAAAGGACGTATTATGTTCACTTCCATTGCAGAGAGATTTTTTAACTGCATAAAATAAACAAATCCAAGGTGAGCATAAGGAATTAGGAAAGATCCACCTGAACTAACAGAGATAGAGACAAGAAGTCATCCTTGAAGAAGAAGCAATAGCAAATTTCCAATTTGTCCATTAGTTATTAGTTCCAAGCTCATTAACATGAGGTAGAGTAGTCTGATTTTACGTACACAATATGTTCCTTGAGAGATACAAAACAACATTGTGATGCTGCACACATTAAAAATTCAGTTTCTTATCATTCGGGCTCTTTCACGAAAAACTGAATAATATAATGCAGTCAGAAGCACAAAGTGATTATCCTAAAGCATAGATGAAAAGATATGTACTAGAGGAATTTGGCACAACTCAGATTCATGGGGTTTTAGTAAACTATCATATTGTCCAGGGTTTTCTAACTAAATAATAGCATTAAGTTGTGTTGTCCAATAACACTTGGTTAAGTTGTCCATAAGGACCAGCATGTCAAGGTAGAACCCGCAAACTGTGACAACCTGCTATGCTGAGATTTGCTGGGCATCATTACTGGTAAAACTGAGTATGTGCAGTACATGAAATCAACCTTGTGACAGAAAAAGTTATTACCTTCACAGCATGAGTACAGAAAAAGTTATTACCTTCACAGCATGAGTACGATCAGAAATTGTAGCTAAGCCATTCTCAACCTTGTGAAATCTAACATTTCTGATGTCTTCCAGTGCAGATCGTACCTATCATGAAGTTGAATTAGTACATCCTCCACAGAACCTAAAGACAGAATTTACCAATAAAAAGGAAAAAAGTAAACAAGGATAAAGAGAACAGTCAAACTGTAGAGCTCACCAAACACATTTCTGGTATGTCATCATGAGCACTGATGTTCAGATAGTTATTTCCCACCAAAAGGTGCAAAAAAGATGTAAGAATCCCTGTACTAATATTGAAAAGAAAAAGGAAAAAGTGCAGATGACGTACTAATCAAACAACAGCCTCGAAATCTCAACATAATGAAAAGGCAATGGCTGGAATTCCCTAGGGGACTCACGCTCAGCATCCAAGACATGTGTCAATTTTTCTGGTCCAGATATCAAAAAACAATGAAAAGTAAATCATCCTCTAAACCTTTTGATAAAATGAGTTGTAAATAGTAACAAAACTTGATTGGAATCTGCTACGCCTACGTGCTACCCAGTGAACACTTTTTCCTAGTCTAAATGTCAAAATCTACAAGCAACCCTAACAAAAAGCAAAGATTTCCATGAAAAATTGTAAGCAACTTATTATACAGCCAGTTATGAGCAAACCTTCTGTTGTTTCTGTCTGTTGAGAAAATCATGGAACAGCTCATGACAAGTTTGAAAAGAGGAACATATTTAGTTACAAGAAAAAATTGCTCAAGGTTCTATTAGAATTCATCTCTGCTGAAAGTGTCAAATGATTCTAAGGGTAGTGGCTTTTAGGTCACATTAGACCAAATGAAACTAGTCATGTAATTAATGTGCATACAATATATGGACACATTAAAGTTGTTGAAATATAAAAATAAGGAAACAGAAAAGCATGAGCGTAGAAGTAGGAGATCAAACAATATACAAGAGTCAGGACCCAGGAGAACACAGTTGTACAAAATCTAGTGTAAGTTGTTCTACCAATATAATGGTATCTACACATTTCCAAAATGAATAAACATGTCCCGTGACACATATTTTCAAATGACATGCAACAATACACATGTCTGTACACGTCTACAGTTGACTTGATGTTCCTCAAATGTGACAACTACATATGAAGTCCAATACATAAAGGAAAGTTATTTAACTACACAGGAAGTTACAACATCTCAAGAAAAGTGTTAACTTTCAATAATCACTTTAACCATATGTGCATTGTAGTAGGCAGTACTTTGAGATACACCTAATAGGGTTCAGCAAGCAACATCAAGCACATATGGACATTTAAGGCTATCAAAACATGCCGCAAGCTATTTCAGCAGCAGCATAGTTTGTCTCTCCAGATACTATCTCTTGTCATGACAAGAGGCATGCATCATGTGAATTGTGAATCAACTTACAATAACAAGCAATTGATTAACATAAAATCCTAAATGTGCAAAGCTGCTGACAATAGTAGGCAACTGATTTGACTTACCATATGCATCTTACTCTAACTAGATTCTATGCATCATAGTATGTGCACTCCTAGCACACTTACATTCAGAAGATAGAGTGTTTTTCTGGCCTTTAACAAAATTGTTTGCATTACTGAGAGGTTGATAACCCTCCAGGCATAGTCGGCAAACCCGGTGATCCGACTCGGGAATTGCCCGAGTCGGATCGGGATTGTTCACTTAGTGGGTCACGGGATAGGACCCCAGTGATCCACACCATGAATCGACCACAACTAAGCTGACTAGGCCGAGACTAGGCTGACTCTTTTGAATCGGCCAAGGCTTGGCTGACTCGGCTGAGGCAAGTCCGATTTGAATTTTGGCGATGTAAAACTAAGTTAATGATAAAGATTGATTTTGATTCCCTTTTTTCTTTTCTTGAATCACTATGGAAAGAACAAAAAAAGGAGGAGGAGGCTGAATTGGTTGGTTATATATATGTATATAAAAGACCAAAAAAGAAGGAGGATGTTGAATTGGTTGGTTATATATATATATATATATATATTCCTTTGTGATGGACGACAGACCATTTGTTGGGGGTTTTTGCCTTTTTGACGACCCCCAAGCCTAAGACCTCAAACCAGCCTCGTTCTCTCTCTCTCTCTCTCTCTCTCTCTCTCTCTCTCTCTCTCTCTCTCTCTCTCTCTCTCTCTCTCTCTCTCTCTTTTTGATGCCCCGAAAGTGGTCGCTCGGGCCATCGGTGACCTCCCAATACCGGAGAGAACATATCTCCTTTTCCTTTTTTTACATTTTAATGATTTCACCAAGTCTTTCAGCATTGAATAATTAATTATATCATTTGGGAAAAATTAGAAAAAAAGAGAGAGCTAGAGTCAAGTAACTCGGTTGCATGGCGATAGTCCGATTTTTAGTACTTGACCCGGCTAAGTCACCGAGTCAACCCTTTGAGTAGCTGACCCGGTTGGCTGCCGATCCGAGCCCGATTTCCAAGTTTGCCAACTATGCCTCCAGGAAGCAAGCCTTGTTGGGTCCTCAACTCCATACTAACAAGATTCTGTTAAGTTGCATTTTACTATGACAATTCACTTTCACAGATCTCCACAAAAGTTTAATGGATGCATGAGCCATGATGAATCAATAGCACTACATAGTTTGATATGGTATACCAACAAGTGAAAGAAACAGTAATGAGCATGAAACATAAAACTGACAATGAACTGAAATACATGTTTTCAAAATTAGAATTCAGACATAATTTAGTCAGGGTCCTAGAAGGACTAGCTAGTCGGGCTACTCTCAGTTTGGGTCCAAGTATTTTTGCGTATATGCACAGTTGCACACACACACACATAGGTACTAACAAGAATGTGAAAAAGAAAAAGAAAACTAACAACTACACCAAAGATCTAAAAACTTTGTGGACTAGTCTCTGGTCACTGACTAGGCAAACTAGTCGGCCAGTCAGTTGCTAAATTAACAACACACACAAAGCAAAAAGGTATCTACAAGATCAAACGAAAATGCATGGGTAGTAGTTGGGTAACATTGTCATAGAACTAAAAGAGAAAGTCAAGAATCCTAAATTCCACAACATTTTTCATTCATGAGGTTACTAATACTGATACTGCAAGATGTCTTGAAGAAAAATAAAGCACCCAAGAAAAATGCGAAACGACTAAGTTCATCGAAAGGGTATAATCTATAAAGCAGTTATAACAGAGGTGCAATAAACACATCCATTTTGGAAGGGTTACCAATGTTCATCCAGTCAGGTGGTTGAATTCTACACTTTCCTCGCTTCTTTAGGGCAACTGCTAGCCACAGTGGCACCTTGGTAGCTATTTGTGGATAGAATGGCCCAAAAACGCCCTGATTGCAACAATTCAAAAGCAAATCAATCCATGACCTCTTATATATATGAAGGTCATGAAGAACAAAATCTTAAAGATTTAAGAAGAGCAAAAATTTTCAGAAATAAATGAAAAAAAAAGTCTCCTTGGGAATTACACAAAACATATGGAGGGCGTCCATCTTCATATTGGGAACAACATCTACCAATTCATCTTCCGCAATAAACTCGACCTGAATTTCCACAGAACAGTCACAAAATCTCGTTGGATGAAGAATATAAGGAATATGAACGCAAATTTAAGCAAAAACAGGCATATAAAGGACACAGGCAAAACAGAAGCGAGGAAACAAAACCGAAGAGTTCAGCAACGAAAAACGGAGAAATCAAACAGGCTACGAGGAATGCTAAAACAAACAAGATAATGAGACTCGAAACCATAAGCTAAAGATTAACATAGAATCGGAAGTGTCGAAAATCTGAAAACAACGAACTAAATTGAACACCAAGATACATATATATCAAAAGGGGGAAAAAACCAAAATCCCCAAAAAAAAAATGTAAATCACTAGACGGAAATGGAGTAACGTAAAAAAGGGAAAGGAAATAAGCGACAGACCTCGGCAGCAGACAACAAAGAAAGACAAGGATCGGATTGGCCGGCCATCTCCCCGCCGGCGTCTCGGCTTGGTGAACTTTTCAGGGTGGCGCCAAACTTAAGAGGGCGGGAACGGGGGCGGGGCCCCGGGGATCAAATGGGTCGGATTCGGGTCGGGTTAAACGGTGGGTCTTGCTCTTCAGAAAATTTCGATTCAGCGCCCCTTTCGTTAAGACGATGATCTCTTAAAATAGCCCAAACATTTCATTCATCGAATTGCTCATGGCTTTCTCTGTTTTGTGCTTCATTTGATCGAAGAAGGAAAGGTTTCTTAATGTATGTAAGTCACATGTATTTGGGTACCATTCAGATATGAATACAAAGATACGAGTACAGAAACAGTAACTTTAAAAACATGTGGGCATGGAGATAACGACAGTGTATATGTGTATCACAAAAAATCAAATGAATGCAATATTCAAATAAACAAGTGATACAAATAAACACATTACATGTTAATTTAATGATTTGAAGTAGTTTGGATCAGCTTCAAACTACAAGTTATCAAGTGTATCCAAGTACCCATTAGATACAAGTACAGTAACATGTTATGTGGACATTACTGAAGTACTCATATGACTTAGAACACCATGTGAGGAAGAACATGAAAACAGTGTCATCAATGGTGGAACTAGCTAGAAAAAAGTTCAGTGGGTCCACTAATATAGGTTTAAAAATTTTAAGAGGGATCTTGTTCGTGGTAGATGTATGAAACTGTAGCTAGCTTGCAACTTACAATCGAGTGTTATGCACCTCACAGTGCCCCTGCTACACGTTATATATAGTTCATATTCACAGAAAACTTTATGTATCTCAATTTGGAGCTTATTCAAGCATCTTTCATATGCATGGTCTCTCGGACTTGATGACATAAGCTCGAGCGAGAATTACCAACTTGTTGCTTTTTTTCGGAAACCAATTAAGAGGCGTCTTTTTTGTCAAGACATGACATCCTTTTTCCTTTTGTCTGTTCATGTTGATCATGCAGCTCAACGACAACGAAGAGGTACATGTTACGGAAACAATTTCTCCAATCACTTAACGAATTGAAGGCTCGACCTTGCAGAGATGGAACAAAGGTTATGAATTTATATAAGGTTCTTGAACTTTTGGCAGCTCATGGATGAAGAGAACTCGAATTACTCTATCGATTAGAATAGTTTGATCTCATGGTGTGACGCCATTTAGACTGCTTGTTTGTTCATTACTTTTTCTTTTCCCCCGTTAGGTGCAGGAACAACGTGATAATTTCATGCATTAACTTGATCACAATGATAAAAGCACAAACCTCATTATTCAAATTATATGAAGTTGATCTTTTTGAGTGCATGAATAAATTGTCCTCTCCAATTTTTAGTAATTGTAGCAGAGAGCATGGTGAAACTGTGAATGCCTACCAATGGCAACAAGATACGTGCAACAAGAATTCCGTAGTGAAGTCCGTTGTCTGAACTGTCTAAGCTCGTCGGCATTGATGTTCTTACAGAGCTCCTTGCCATCGAAGAATTCCTGCAAGAGTTGCTACCCCATCGGAATTGCTGTCGACCCACCTACTAAAACGACCTGATGGACTGATTTCTTCTACATTCGGCATCACCCAGGCATCCCTCGACCGGCTCTATGCAGTTCGTGAACAGGTCCATGTTCCGGAGTCGCCTGAGCGCCTTAGCATTAGCGCTGATATCCTTTTTGTGCTTCTCCTTGAACTCCTTGACAAAATGGGCCACCATTCTGTTGTCGAAGTTCTCCCGGCCAAGTATGTTACCCCGTTTTATGGTGACGAGAGAGCCATCGAAGGTCCCGCCACCAAGATCGAACACAAGAACATTCTTCTTCTCCGCGTGCTTGGCATTCTTATCGAAGCCATAGGCGATGGCAGCCGCTGTGGGCTCGTTAGTGATGCGCAGCACATTTAATCCAGCGATGGCGCTGCGTCCTTCGTAGCCCGACGTTGACGGTCACAACCGCGTCCTTGACTCTGGTGCCGAGGTAAGCCTCCGCAATCTCGCGCACTTTCGACAGAACCAATGACGAGATCTCCTCGGCAGCAAATAGCTTTCCATTGCCCTTAAACTGCACGCTGACAGGAGGCCTGTCGCCGGGACCGGCGACCACTTTGAAAGGCCAGAGCTCGGCGCCGTGCTGGACGGAGGGGTCGCTGAACCGCCTTCCCATCAGGCGCTTGGCGCCTGCAAAAGGACAAGGGAATCAGAATCCGAGATGCCCAAAACCAAATCATGAACAAACACAAGAGATGGCTCACCAAAGACGGCGTTGGTGAGTTAACGGCGGCCTGGTTCTTGGCAGAGTCACCGACGAGGCGTTCACAGCCAGTGAAGGCGACGTAAGAGGGAGTGGTTCTGTTTCCTTGCTCATTGGTTATGATCTCCACTCGGTCATGCTGCCACACTCCCACACACGAGTACGTCGTCCCCAGATCGATGCCAATGGTCATATCATCATCCTTTGTGGCCATTATCTCCACGCAAACAACCAAAATAATTCGATTTGAAGCAACTGGAGGAAATAAAAAGAAACAGAAAAACAAAAAGCACATCTAAGCATCCATTTCCGGTAACATGTGTATAAGAGTATCGGTTCTACGCATAAAAACTTGCTGGTTTTCTCTTACTATATAGAACCCTATCACATCGCGGCCCACTCTTTGGACCTTGTTTGTTTCACACACTTGTCCTGTTAAAATATGTCTGTTAAAATATGTCGTGTTCTACCAAAAGGAGAAAATATATATTGTCCGAAACAATAGATACAAGAAACCAAGTGGAAACCAACCCATAGACTCAGTAAGAAACTAATGGGGCCTTCGTAAAGTTGGTTCTCATTTCTTGCGTATACCAAGCTCAACTCCTCCATCCAAAGACCGGTTGACAATTTTATCGAGAAATAAATATCCCACGTTGACTCAAAAGCACAAGCGTGGATAAGGCACAGTTTGGTAGCATGTTTGTTTTGGGTACAGAATTTTATAAGCATCATTGTTGTGTTAATGTTTCATGAATTTGTTCCAAAGGTTGAAGCATATTGATCGAATACTACTGAACATGAGATTAATAGGTTTGGCCTAGACCTTATTTTATATAGTAAAAGATACAAAATTAGTATTAATAAGTGGAGTGAAATCTTCAAATATTAATTTCTTAGAAAAGTCTTACTGATTGATAATTTATCTTTAAAAAAAAGTTTGCAAGTAAATGCAGGTAAATTTTTTGTTTAAACGGACAAGAATTCATCCATATTTACAATCAACTTGTGTTAAATCAGTCTACTTTTAAAATATAAACTGAAAAAAATGGAAAATAAAATGAACCTATTTTCATTTTATGAAGTGATTGACTCCAAATCCACTGACTAGTAAACCCTTGGATCTGGCACTTTTTGTCAATGAAGAAAAAGCCTCACCAAGTCCACGCCGGTTCAACTTCATCGCGCCTCGCTGACGGTGTAAAGTGTAAACCTTCGATAAAACGTTGACTCGGAAATATTATCCCCGGGTCAGTTTTTTGCCACTTGGGTAAAGCAATAGTTGGATAAGCCAGACCAGTGACAAGATATCCGATTTTTTTTTTTTTTTTATCTCGGACATGTGATTCGTTTTTGGATCCATACGGCGGACCGCATTTGTCCCAAGCACCGGACTTACGGGATAAGAAAGAAAGTCGGGCCATGCTCTTAACGCTGCGAGGGGCCCAACTAGAAGGATCAAACGCAGGGCGTTGACTTTTTTCATTTGGTGTGAACCCATGCCCTGAGACCGAGCCAAGGGACACCACTGTCGCCCATGTGACCCTTCTCACTCTTCCCACCTGAACACTTCCATAGACCCTAGATCCGGCCAGCGCGGCCGACAGACCTGGGTCCTACCTTCTGCCCTGTTGTTGTTTGACCGATTAAGAGTCAAATCTTGATTCCATTTTACAGGTCGTCGGTTCAAATTTTGATGGATGCTACTTCCCTAGACTGTCAATGGTAGACGTCAGCACTTAGTTCATAGGTGTCCCAATCTCCACCCTGATCCCGAAACAACCTTGGACCCTAAGAGTTTCGGAGTTCTCCCTCCTTGAAGCAATTTTAGAAAGAGAATTTGAACATGAACTCTTTTGAGAGTCACAACTAAGTTCTATGATTGCAGTCAAATGCAGTGGTATAACCAAAAAATTTTTGTTGAAGAGCATTGATCCATCTTATTATTGCATTTTATTGGGTGCATATAGAACTACAGGGCATTTAAATGAATTTGGAATGAGCACCCCATATGGTTAGGCCTAAGTCCAACATATGATAAATAAAATTTTTATAAAGGATTACATAAGTGGGGTGGGCAATTGCCCACACCAGCCCCATGGTAACTCCAATACTGGCCAAGTGGTAGAGCCAAAAACATTTGAATGAGGGCATAATACTTTAAATTGCAACTTCTATGAACAGTCAATATATAAGTAAGTAAAATTACATATGCAGTTTATGTGAGAATGGTGTAGGCAATTGCCCACACCGGCCCACATATGCCATCTTTATCAATTGGTAAGTTATTGATGAGATCTTTGTGATTGGTCACATACTATATTATGTTCATTTATATATGCCGTCCTTGTGCAGAAACCATGGTAATCTTCTATGTATCATTTCAAATTTATTGGACTTCAACGGCTCACATTTTTTTAGTATTAACTTCGTTCATATATATTTACTCGATTTTGATAAAGAAAAAGAAAAAAGGATCCCCTTGTTAAATTCTGATTTATATCCAAATCTAATATCTAGGGAAGATCTAAACCAACTACATGTAAATTTGTACCAAGTCTTGTCCCTAGTAGATCTTAAAGATCAAGTCCGAGTTTTGGATTAAATCCAAACCGAATGGTACTGACATTGGACTACGTCATCAGGTAAAGCTTATCTATTTTTTGTTAATAAAGGTAAAGCCTAGGTCTGGCTAGATTTGCATCATTAGGACGAGACACAAAGGGAAGAAGAGTCCGATCATTGACCCGAGGTCATCCGAAAATGGCGAGAAATATATGGGCAATTTAAAAGAAGGAAGAGGAGGTGCTGCATGGAATTAGTTTTTTTTCTCTCAGTGATTATGAATTTCGTGGAATTAACGTGGGGGCACAGGATATTTTGTCGTCGCCAGAGGGGACAATCTTATCCCATGGTCCCCAACCCGTTTGACCAGGACGGAGATCGGACGTCCGAAACGCGACAAGGCGAGGGAATCTGCGGCTGAGAAAATCCCAAAAAGGAGTCCCGTATGTCGACCAATGAGGAAAGAGCGACGGCCGCCGATAACTTGTGGCTGGTTTGAGGGAGGGGCCGTCATAATTGGCCGAACTGTCTAAAGGAGGCTCCGAACTAAACATATCCAGAGAGAAGGCTGTGGTTTTCAGAATTTACATGAAACAGTCTATCAACTGCGGCGTATGAGATTTTCTCCGGTTCTTTTTCTTTTTCTTGTGATATTGTGTTTTGACTTGTAGTGATGATCTATTGTTTTCATAGTTTTAGATATATGACAGATTTATCGATCTCAATTGAAAAGCCAGTGGTTCATGCATGCGTGCATGTATCTATCTTTTCTGGCTAAATTCATGATGTTTATGTACTAGTATATTATTTTTGTGTGTTGCTAATGATGACAAGTGTGACATTTGAGTTGAAAGATGTATTATTACAAGTCATAACTTTGGAGATATTTATATCTTAAATAAATATTAAAATACTTTACAATATATGACAAAAAATATGTCCCAACTATGACATTGTGAGCTTTAAGAACATCTTCATTCATATTGTATGCTCCTTTCTAGAAATAATTGCTTCTTCATTCCTCAAAATTGGGCAAAACTTGGGGCGACGCGGAGTCCTCTATGTGGCCCAACAACTTTGCTTCGTAAAGCCGTCACGAATGGTGTCCACATTTTGAGTTGTATGAGAAAGTAGACAACATTAATGCTGAAATGTGATGACTTCGTCCAAACTCGACAAAGTAGTAGGAACGAGACTCTTTAGAAACTCATAAAATTTACCTTTTAGAGTGCTTAATTAAAACTTAAATTTATGAATCAAAATATGTAACTACTATCGTAGTGATTATAAGAAAATGTTGAATATCATTGAAATTATTCGTCTGCTAAATGTTGCCAGATGATTAAAATTTAAAAATATCAACAACATTAGTAATATTAGATTATGGAATGACGGTTTATAATGTTTTCATGATGGATCATGGTGATTTTACCGACAAGTTTAAATTTTCTTAACCATCTTACAAGTTACACCTCTAGCGGGCATTCGTCTCTTTTATTTTTAATTACTTTTGGGTTCTAACTTTGGTCAATTTTATGAAGAATCTACAAACTGAGCGTCAACTGCACACCAAAGGGAGTCAATATTGCGAGTTGAAATATATTCAACATACTTTATAACATATAGACAAACCGGTGAACACATAAAGTATTCGATGTCAGCGCGATCACGTGATATTCTGTATGCTTCCTCCCCATGATTCCCTAATTCATGTCTTTCATTAAAGCAAGTTGAAAAGCATTGAAATCTGGAAAAAATCAAAAGTAAGAGGAATAAGAAAAACTCTTATATTATATTACAGTATGAACAGGTTGACTAAATGCGTAGGGTCTCTCTGGCTTTGCCATGTTCAGCCTACAACCTTTGCCTGCAATGATTGAAAGAAAAATGTCTAGTGTCCATAATTTAATGGGTTGTATGATCCAAATAAGTTAGATCCGGTCAGTAGCGGAGCTACATATAGACAGGTTTGGGCAACTGACCACACCAGTAATAAATTTTTTATTTATTTTTACATAGATTTCTTACAATTACTTACTTATTTATGTAGGATCCAAATAAGTTAGATCTGGTCCGTAGCGGAGCTACATATAGGCAGGTGTGGGCAACTGCTCGCACCAGCAATAAAATTTTTATTTATTTTTACATAGATTTCTTACAATTACTTACTTATTTATATATGTTGTGCTCCTTTAAAAATGATAATTTATTCCCACTACCATTTTCATTTCTTGTGCAAAGAAACCTCTAAAACAATATTAATGGCCCTGGTAAGAAAAGTCCGAAAAGATGAGCAACCAGCCGCCCCGTCCTACGGCCATATAACTAAAAGGAAAAGTCTTTGATAGAGCTCCGCCTGCCATGCCTTACGACTTAAGCAGGTCAACACCATGAAAGAAGAAAATATTATTATAAATTTGAGAGAAAGATCTCAATTTAAGATCTCCGCTTTAATGCGATTTTAGATTTCCTTGTCGTAAATTCATGTATATGGATAATTTTACCATACAAAAATGAGCTTCCATGTGCATATGAGTTGTTTCTAAATGCATTAATTATATATATTGAAAAAAAGAAATTCGAAACCTTTAATTCGGTACCAAAGCGGACTGAAAATCCAGATATCGAACATGGAAAATAAATCCGGGACACATTGTCCGGCATCAACGGAGGAGATATCTCGGACACTTTATCTGGGGAATCAAACATTCTCAAATACAATTTCAGGCGTCAACTTGGCCACATGGTTGAATTGATTCCCTAGGTCCTCCAAAATCTCGGAGATCTAAACACGAGTCACGCCTTTTTAGGTGTTTTGGATCTGACCCGATCCGACCCACTTGCAAAGCTATGGTTCTGGAAGTTAAAAGTCTAGGGGCCCAAAAAGTATACTTCCGATAATATAACGGGCGGAAAGACGGCTACCACGGTGACACGTCGGACAAAATATCGCGAGTTCCGATTAAAACGTTAAGAATCAATATGATATTGTGTCTTACAAGTTAGTAACGACATATAAATGTTATTTTTTGTCTTCCTTCCGCCCCCATTTCTTACACATCCTCTTAGCTAACTTTGGAATATGTGATATTAAATATCGACATATTAGAACTTTTCATAGAATTTGAATTAAAGTTTAACTTTTCAATAAAATACCTGCAATTTAAACGCTCCATTAGGAAAAAGTATTTCGGAAACTTACCGCGAGAATTTGCCCGGCGTTATTTTTCTCAGTTTAAAGCCGTCGTCACCAGTCCCACTGAGAGTACTTTTTGCTGAACTCACACGAATGCTTTTCTCATACACATTTCTTCTCAAGCACTGAAAATTTGGCCTAATTTTAAAACATGCGTTCTCAAAATCTTTAATTCAAATAACGGAAGATGAATGTCAAGTATGAAGTCATAGCTGACCTCTTTGCACAATTTAGAGTCTAAACTTTGCACTAGCCAACACCTTGCTATTTGTGGGAAAACAACGAAATTGAATGTAAAGGTTTTTTTTTTTTTTTCTTTTTTTTAGTGAATAGCAAGTTTCCAGTTTATTGTTTGGAAAAGAAGCTCAAAAGCCCTCACATTCTTTTATTCTTAAGGTTTTAAGTTGTTTCGGCATTAGCAAAATTAATGATATACCATTTAATTTGGATGCTTCAGCGATGACATACATGAATCAAACTAGAAACCAACATTATTGAACAAGCCCCTAATCGGTTCAGCTAATGAACTGAATCAAAGCTGTTGTGGGCCGTAAATTTTAAAAGCATCACATGCATCGAGGAGAAAATAAAAGGAGTGCTGTGCGCTTCATTTAATTACATCGAAAAGGGAGGTTCTAAATGAATTTTTGGCACGTTGAGTGACGTAAATTTCGTCCTCATACATGCTGCGGCTGAAGCCACGTCATCATCTTCGATCGTTAAATTCCCACTGCGATTGAGACGAGCAATGCGGACTCTCTCTCTCTCTCTCTCTCTCGCTAACAGCTGGTGGTCAAAGTCGACGAGTTGGTTCCCACGCTGAACTTCCCGCCTCTAATCACCTTTACAGAAAGATATAAACAAGCCTTTTTTCTCTCTCGTCACGGATCTCTCTCACCGCCCTCTCCTTCTTCTTCTTCTTCTTCTTCAGCCAAGGATCAAATTGCTGCAGCTACTGGTTGTTTTCGAGTGTTACGTTTGAGCTTCTCCTTTTCCTCCTCCTCGTCCTTCCGCTTGTTCTTCGTATCGTTCCTCTCGTTCCTCTTTTGCGTCTCCTTGTGCCTTTGATCTTGCTGTGGTGGCGGGGGAGAAGCGGCCATGGGAAGTTGCTGGAGTGCGAGGATCAAGGCGGAGAGTCCGTCACACTGCGTCTTGGACACAGGTGACTTCGACGTTTCTCTCTTTCCCTCGCTCACTCGGATGCGTCGAGTTCGTTTGGTTTCTGGGCGAATGGTTAGGACCTTCGCTTTTTACTTGTTTAGAGTTCGTGGATTTTGTTGGACTTTTCTGAAATTGGTGGTGCGCTTACCGTGACGGCCATCCGAGTTGAGATTGTTTCCATTTTTTGTTTTTGCTGTCGGTGAGTTTTTGTTCGTATTTTTGTGCTTCTAGGGTGTGTAGATATTCCTAATTTGGGGATTGTAGCTAAAGTTTCTTTTTTCCCTTTTTTTTTTTTGGTGGGGAGGGGTGGTGGTGCTGAATGCTTTGCAAAACTTCTACCTAAAGTTTGAGCTGAGGGAGAGAACCGTAGGATTTTGAAAATCAGGACCGAAGTTCTGATTGCGAGTGATGTATGTTGTTGTTGTCCGAATTTGGTCGATTACCCTAATTTTTGTGCGAATGCGAAGAGGAGTTTGATCGTTAACGGCTTCCTTGGAAATTTCTCTCCCGGCTTATGTTTTTTCCCCCAATTTTTCTTTTCCAGATTCACTGTTTCCATGTAGAAGCCACCGAAATTTTCTTTTCCTTGCATGTTGTTGTACACCTCTTTGTTGTTTGCTGAAGTAGTTCCTTGTTGATTCTTCTAGCTTCAGTGCCCCTTTTGTTAAGTTGGTACTCTTTAATAGCTGTAGAAAATCTGACATAAGTTTAACATCAGAGGGATGTCGGTTGAGGCACTTTTTTTGCCGTTTTTATATCATCCAGTAAGAAGCCTTAACTGTTTTTGCCGTTTTTATATCATCCAGTAAGAAGCCTTTACTAATTTGGTTTTAATCGTCTTTTGTACCATAGTTGTCATTTGTGGGCATGCCATTTGGGTCAAGCAGTTACCATTTGGCCAGTTTTGCATGTTAATGCTTATCTGCATGAGGCATTAATTATTATGTTATGTATCTTCTCTTGGGATATTGGTAAGTTTTTTGTTTTGTATTTTTGTGATTTTTGCATAAATTGCTGCAATATGCTTCACATGCTGGTGAATTTCCGATTAGATGCTAAGCAGCTAAAGTCATGTTCCTATTTTTACGTTACACCGGTCACTAGTGTGCCTTTTTCTTTAAAAAGATCCTTTCTGAATCGTGCTCTATTTTTCTTTTTCTCATTGGACCTTCGCTGCTAATCTGGTTCAGCTTACGACCCTTTTCTGGTGGTAATTTCGCTTTCTTTTTTTCTTCTGTGGTTTCCATATTTATGGTGTATTTTGATTTTCTTGTTGAAGGGGGCTCATCAAAGTATTCTGGAAAGGATGGGCCTGACCATGGAAGTCTCAGCAAGTTTCCATCAGGATCAGTGACTGCACCTCAAACTCCCAGAAGCGAAGGGGAGATCTTACAAGCCTCAAATGTCAAGAGCTTCACCTTTTCAGAGCTCAAGGCTGCCACCAGAAACTTCCGGCCTGATTCTGTTCTAGGAGAGGGGGGATTTGGTTCAGTCTTCAAAGGCTGGATTGATGAAAATTCGTTCACTGCAACCAAGCCTGGCACTGGCATCGTCATTGCTGTCAAGAAACTTAACCAAGAGGGATTTCAGGGTCACAGAGAATGGCTGGTGAGACATATAGCCTTTGTTTTTCTTGTAATTTGCTTTTTCGACAGAATAATTTATAGCATGCTCTGGAAACAAGTTTTAGCTGAAGTTGCTAAACTTTTTATTATGCATCTATTGCGGTATTAGTTATGCTTATGTCAATTTTCTGTTTTGAGATCTGTAGGCAGAGGTGAACTATTTGGGGCAGCTGTCCCACCCAAACTTGGTGAAATTGATTGGCTATTGCTTAGAAGACGAGCACAGATTACTTGTTTATGAGTTCATGCCTCGGGGAAGTCTAGAACATCATCTTTTCAGGAGTGAGTTTCTAGTATTAATTCCTTTTTGCATTGGATATGATTTAATATCAGCTTGGTTGCAACTGAAATCTTAGTTCTAGCCTTCTAGGGCCTGTTTTCAAAATTATAACTACAAATTGATTCTTGTTCTAATCGAAGAATAGGCCACATTTTTCCTATCAAAAAGGAAAAAAAAGGGAAAAAATCTGTAATCTGTATTTGGTAGATGGCATTACACGTGTGATTGGATTTAGCAAGTCATTGACAGCTCTCATTCTCTCTCTCTCATTTTTTTCTTTTTTAAAACCTTTTAATCTATTCTAATGCTTCCAGAGTGATGGTTTTATACTCTGCTTGCTCCATGGTTAAATCTCTTTGACCATTTAGATTTTTAGCAGTTATTGGCGTTCATATATCTCAACTATGTTCAACTGGAACTTTGTCATAATTGGAAAGTACTCAACATGAGCATCATGCCATTGGAAGTAAAGATTCCTCTTGTGCATCAGCGTAATTTTGTCGTTTTGACACATTCCATAACAGTTTTTTAATGATTCAGTATGGTATATGGCCATGCATGTTTTGAACTCGTGCTCTGTTGAAAATTGTACTTTTTCATCTATTGTTACTGTCAGAACGCAGTTTCACATGTTTGACATGATTTTTGTTTCCTCCTGTTCTGCTTTGAGTGTTTGATGTTTTCTCCTTTTTGTATTCCTTGCTTTCTGTCAGAATAGGATAACATTGATGGAATTTGGTTTGCAATTTAGAGGAAGAATATCTTTGAATTTATCATATGATGTTATGATGTTGTAGGGGGGACATACTTCCAGCCACTTTCTTGGCATCTTCGAATGAAGGTTGCTCTAGGAGCTGCTAGGGGGCTCGCCTTTCTACACAGCTCTGAGACAAAAGTGATTTATCGTGACTTTAAGACATCAAACGTTCTGCTTGATTCGGTACGAGCTTCTATAACTTCACCTTCAACCTTCATGTGTACGTTAATTAATTGGGTTTCACCATTTGTATGTTTGTATATCTTGTTCTTGTACGTTTCTTTAATCCTTGCATCAGCTTACTCTTTCAGACCTTGTTGTCGATTTACAACTTTTATTTGGCTATGCACAGAATTACAACGCTAAACTTTCTGACTTCGGTCTAGCAAAAGATGGTCCAACGGGTGACAAGACTCATGTTTCCACAAGAGTTATGGGAACATATGGATACGCAGCTCCTGAATACTTAGCAACAGGTATCATTTAGCACTGAAACGAGACAAGAGAGAGAGAAAGAGATAGTTATTCTAATGGGGTTTTGTTCAATTTTCAGGTCATTTGACTGCAAAGAGCGATGTATACAGCTTTGGAGTTGTTATGTTGGAATTGTTGTCTGGACGACGGGCGGTTGACAAGAACCGTCCTTCTGGGGAGCACAATCTTGTAGAATGGGCCAAGCCCTACTTAAGAAGCAAGCGTAGGCTGTTCCACATTCTGGACGGCCGGCTCGAAGGCCAGTTTTCCATGAGGTCCGTTCAGAAGGCTGCTACACTTACACTCCTCTGTCTATCTTCCGAGCCTAGGTTGCGGCCTACCATGGCTGACATTGTAATAGCACTGGAGAAGGTACAGGAAGCGCCACCACCTGCATCCAAAGGCCCTCAATCTGATCAGAGGACAGGGCAAGAACGGAACCCCAGGGAGCCGGTGGTTCAGAAGAACCGCCGGTGGTCCGACGTTACAAACGGCGGAAGAGTTCCATATCCAAGGCCTTCAGGCTCACCACAGTATTCATAGAAAGGAAAAGGAAGACAGCAGCAGCGACATTTGAAGGAGCAAAACTTGGCAATGCTGTTGTATTCTACTACAGCTTTATGCACCAAGCCGGACTGCTGGTGTCGATGATTAAAGCATCAGGTTGCGGTCGGAGCCCGATGTATCTCTTCGATCTTTGCCGCTATACCTGGAATTTGCTCTCAAATTGGTAGCTAGAGAAATCAACAGTGTTTGATGAGAGGTCTTTATACTCTTTGCATCTTTCCCCTTATGGGGTGTGGAGGAGAGGCCTGAGGGGTTTCTGCCAGGTCGGCTCTTGGGGTTTCCGTTCGTTTGTTGTACTTGGTGCTTTGCCTAATCCTGTAATCTTTTAATATGTTTCATCGTCCTCGTTTGGGGGATGCGATTGTGTGTATGTATTTTTGCACAAATGTTAATCATCATTAACGGAATGAATTCATAGTATCAAGTTCACAGAACATGTTTCTTTTGTGGACATGCTGCCTCCATTTACCGGAGGCTGAGAAGAAGCGGTTGGTGATGGTATTGCTGTTTCCCGATTTGGGAGAGGAAGAATCGTCATTGGGAGAAGGTGGTGGTGGTGTTTGGCCCCAATTATTGAACTTGCCAAACCTCATTGTCTGGGCAGTTGTCACTTGTCATCAAGTAGATTGATGAAAGGGATGGTCCTCATAACTCACAAGCCTCGTTTGAAAAAGGTTGCGCTGGTTGGGTGGCTGACCACCTCCCCTTTTTCCCTTATCATCAGATAACGGAGGCCGTGAGTCACGGGGTGTCGTGGGAGCCACGCCTCAGAACTTCGTGCTCTTTAATGGCGGGTTGGTGCCACGGTGACCGACAGTTGCAGTCATAGCTTTTTAGCCGCAGGTGGACTTCTGCTTGAACAATAAATAGAGAAACCCAGTTTTAGGTGGCTTTTATGTCATGTTCTACAGCCAGATACCCAATCTTTGCCCTTTAACAGTTCGGAAGTTTCATTTTATATATAAACAATGTAGTGTTCCGTCATCTTGCTGTAATAATAGTAATAATAGGGACAGATTCATTAGATACTATGACCATTTCTGGTTGTTTGGTATTCTGTAAGTGTCTTATGAATGTGCCTTAATTATTGAGTAGATTCGTGGAACAATAAAACTAGTGGATAAGTTCACGGGACACTCATAGAGTGCCTCTACTGCCCAACGACCCCGTTAGTAGCAGATTGTTATTGCCTATAATTCTGCCTAAAAGTTGAAGCAGATTCATAAAACATTGTATTACTCAGTTCCATGAAATTCTTGTAATTTTCAGTGCAGTTTCATTGGACAATAATAATTTGTTACTTGTACGACACAGCCTCATGGACAATACTGTGAGAAAACTCTTTTACATTTCCTTCTTACCATCTGCTCCACACTTGCAATGGTAAGATCTAGGTAATTAAAAGAATCCGACGCACTTGAACCTCATTACTTAGCCACCAAGATATAACCGAAATCTAAGTTGGAGTTTCCTATAATTAAGAGCAAATAACACACCCGCAGGCAAGACTTCCAAAAACTTTTCCAAGAAAACCTAGTTTACTGTAAGTTGAATGGAGACCCACATGGGAGATAATTCTTTCAGGCTCAATGTCTATATTAATTAAACTTCATTAATTCCTAAAGGGGTTGGATATGAAGTAAAGAAGCTCTAGAATTCAATGCGTTTCTTAGAATAAACAGGTAAGTGTGCTTGTCCGATAAATTTTAAAAAGAAACTTCAAATGCTAATAATTATCAGGGAATTATTGGCCTTTCAGTGTGTGAAATGCCATGCAACCGTCGAATTCTTTGGATGTGCACGTTCCCTTTTTCTTTTTCAAATTTCCATCTCTTTCCGTAATGGCTTTAAGATTTCTATCGATGCGATGCATGTGAAATAATAGTTCCTTTTTTGGTGATCTCTCTCTACTTTTTGTGCTTAATTCAAAGGAGTGACTTGTGAACTTCACCAAGTTGTGGAGATATCACGCGTTTGGTGCTACATTAAAGGGCGCATTGCGGCCGCAAAGGGAAAGCTACGGGTATTGATGTTCTCTGGACTGGGGGACTCCGAAGGTTCAATCAAACAGTTGGTGATGGAGTTCTTTCTTTGAACCAGCCTTCCTTTTCCAGTGTTGTGATGTGACCTGGACCAGCATGGTCTGTCTTCTTCTAGCTGCTTTCTTTCTAGGTTCTCAACTTGCACTTAGGTCGAGAGACTTTGTTATAACTTTACTTTTAGTTTCGCAACTCGCACTTGAGTCGAGAGACTTTGTTGTAACTTTACTTTTAGTTTTGTGACTCGCATTTGGGTCGAGAGACTTTTAGTTCCGTGACTTGCATTCGGGTCGAGAGACTTTTAGTTCCGTGACTCGCACTTAGGTCGAGAGACTTAGTTGCCCACTGAGTCGCAAAACGACATCGCAAGTCAAGCACATACCCATCTTCACTATTCCTAAGATTGGTGCAGATCAAGTTTTTTTTTTTTTTTTTTTCCAGCAAACATGACTAGGACTTCTTCCTCCATAAAACGTGTGCACTTTAAGAAGATGTGACACATTGGTTACAATTAAGAATCCGAAATTTCTGACTGAGAGGTAACGTTATATTAAATTTTAAGGGGCGCTTATATGTAAAAAAATAAAATTAAATTAATGAAGTACTATGTGTGAATAAAACAAATTCCATGGATTGGCGTGGACAATTACCCACGGCAGCCATAATCTGGCTAGAAAATGACTCTTTATTGGTGATAGAAAAAAAAAAAATCTTGCCAATAAATGCATCCAAACTTAATCATAAGAACAATAACAAAAAGATTGAGGTAGATTCATGGAGAACATTTTGTCATAATGTTCTTGTTTGATATTGTTTGATAGAGATTTATGAAATTATTTGTTACTGTTCACATTGTCCAACGGTCTCTTTAGTAACTAGATTTATTCTACCATGATGTTATGCTATCATAATATATTGAAAAGACACTTCTAATGCAACACTTTTTTGGAAGACATCGTAGTATTATCGTTATATCGGTAGGAAGAACAATGATTTTGCTTCTTTTTACAACATTTGCCGCAAAAATGTTGAAACCCATTTAAGTATTAGAATAATTTTCCTCATAATTTCCAAAAAACCATGATCTACGTACGTTGCACTACGTATGCCTCTCCTGTAAAAATATTTATGTTTATTGGCCCACACACATCATATAAAATGCTTATTCAGCTAGGAGTGAAGCCAGAAAATTTTGGGTAAGAAGCAGTAATTATAAAGTTTTAAATTTTTAAAAGGCATCAATATTTAAATAAGAAAAATTTTCTTGAAATATCAATATGAAAAGTGAATCATTTTGTGGGTTTGTATAGGCAATTGTCCACACAGTGCCCACACCTGCCTCTATTATGCCTCTTTCATATCCATTGACACCTCTTGATAAATTAATAAAGTCTCTTAATAAAGTAATTTTAAACTTTAAGTCATTTCTGTTAAGAACAACATGAAATGAACTACATACCTATCACACATCATTCTCATATAACTTTTTTTTATTTAAGCCGAAACCATTTTTTACAAAATTACATTGCCCTACATGTGTGGCATCAAGAAAGAGAACATGTGAGCTATAGAAATTGAGGCTACACAAATTTGCACCAAGTAACTATCACATTGACCTGATGACTTGCAGTGGTTCCAATGGATGACGCCTTCCGCAAGGGGTTGGATGGAAGTCTCGACTCTTTTCCGAACGGTGGGTCTCCCCGCTCACTCACCAAGGAATAATTAAGTCTTCCATTAGAACATCAATCAATATCTAGGCACATGCATCCGCCCTTTAATTATAGTGCCTTAGAATATGTTTGGTTGCATATACGCTGAAACAAAACATTTTCATCATTGGACACTTTGTCTTGTTCCCCGCATTCCATTCCACCAAATAAGTGGAACGATTCATACCCATTATTCAATGCAAAAATGACTCTTGTTTCCACTGCCGATCAAGTCCTACTAAGAGAGATAGACATGAGGCCGATATCCTTAAATGTTCAAACATAGTTTTGCTTCCAAAAAATGATATTCAAGGTGTGTTTCAATGCCTAGCTTAGCTTGTCGACACTTTAAACTCGTTATGAAGATGGCTAATGCTATGTATCACAATGAGGTATCTCACACTTGGGGAGATACCTCAAAGGAGCCGAAGTAACTCTCTCTTTCCCTCTACTTCCGAGGTCCATGAGTGCTTTGGGATCTGGGCGGGTCTACTCTTGGGATCTACGTTGAGACCTAGGTGGGCTGCATGACACCTGCCGACCAAAGTGTCACACATCCACTATTTGCACAGAGAAATAGCGGTCACAAGAATCAAACTGATGACTAGACTTTCACCAGCCTGCCAATCCGATCAGCTACGCAATGACAACCATTTTGATTTTGACAAGAGCAAGAGCTAAAAAAAAAGATTCTGCCTCAAACAAGAAACCAGGTTCAAAAAGGAACCCATAATCCAACATATAATATGTCAAGACAGTTAAACCTAGCTGTTGAAAAATCAACTTTTGACAAAACACCATGTAAAAAAAAAAAGGGAATAACCTCTCTCTTCTCCCCCTGGCAATTTTTTTTAAGTGAAGACTCTAACACCTAAATAGTGTACACAATATAGTGAAAGCTAAAACATGGTTAGGAACAAATGGTAAAAAACTTATAAAAGGTGTAAAAGAAGGCATAACATGGGCGCAAAGTTAGACTAACCAAAACAAAAAAAGAAAAAGTCAAGGGAGCCGAGATCAGAAGCCGAGAAGGTGACCAGCTGGCTCCTGTCATTTGGGTAGTCATAGGGGCAGCGGCAGAAACCAGAATTTGTCATTAGGCGGGCTAAATTCTAGTTTCAAAATTTTAACAGGTGCCAAAATATTAACTTTTCAAAATTTTATATAAACTAAACATAAATTTGATAAAATTACATGTAATTCTTTTAAATTTTTTTTTTGAGGGGCTCACGAGGCTTATGGACCTAAATCATGTTTCTTCAATGCAAATATGTCCTTCCAACCCCTTCATTACCATGAGTTTTTCAAATGCTTTAGAAACGTACATTTTTTTGTTGAAATCTGGCGTCCTAGGGTTCATAATTCTTATCAGATCAATCATGTAGGCGACACTTATACAATCAAATTTGCTCAAAACAACTGCAAAGATTCATCTTGTGGCAAGGAAGAGACACATTGCCAGTTAACATATGTACCTTGTTTGGCTGGTTGCATGAGAAAGGCATGTGGCCGGTTCGATTCGAATGGGTGCTGGACTACTGAGCTTTTTGAGAATTAATGTAGTTCCAAGTTGGCTGGTCGCATGAGGAAAGGCATGTGGCCAGTTTCATTTCAGTGGGCACTAGACTCCTGAGATTTTTGAGATTTAGTGCAGTACCAAGTTGGGTGGTTGCATGAAAAATACATGTGGCGGGTTCAATTCCAATGGGCAGTAGACTCCCGAGCCTTTTGAGATTCAGTGCGGTACCAAGTTGGCTGGTCGCATGAGAAAAGACACGCGGCAAGTTCGATTCTAGTGGGCGCTAGACTCCCGAGCCTTTTGAGATTCAATGCAATACCAAGTTGGCTGGTTGCTTGAGAAAAGACATGTGGCCAGTTCGATTCTAGTGGATGCTACATTCCTATGACTTCCGAGATTTAGTGTAGTACAAGTTGGCAGTAACAACTCTATGAGGGATAAGTTCCCTTAACCTTTCTAATGAGAACTCTAAACACTGAGAATCAAATGGCACTTTTGTATAATCATTTGCATCAATTTTCAATGGATTTTAAATAGACAACACAATGTGTGAAGTTTAATATGGTGTTTGGAATGTTTGGGACAGTAACAGTAAGTTACTGTCCCATGCATCTAATCCAAAAATTTGTTAGGTTGATTCAACACTTAAAAAAGTATTTCATGAATTTGCTCCACTTTTTGGGCAGATGCATAAAATAGTAACATTATATTACTGGTTCTTGTAAAAGGAAATGGAAGAGGAGAAAGTTTGAACGTGGTTCGGAAGAATTCCTACATCCACGACCTCAGCCCTTGAGTAATGTATTTCCCCAATAAGCTGGTTCCCTTTCATATGAAATTTATACAAGTTATACAAAAGATTTTGTATTCAATGCACACGCCAATTCCTCTGCTCCTTTCCATCTACGTTGATTTCTTAAATCTTGCTCTTGATTGTTCTTCTTTCCATTGACATCACATTTATTTCTTGCACATAATGAAGCGGTAACTGTCGGTTTATTTTGTGCGTGAGGTGTGGATCTCTCTTCATCATGAGCTGGTGCCTTATCGATGGAAGGAGCTACAACGGTTGGAGGAGATGCCAATAAATGCTGAGGAGCTGATTTGGGAAGAGGGGCAAGTCTTGGCGTTGATTGAGGATTTCTTGCTTTAGCATCTTCTGATGCGTTATCATTCCCCCTCAACCGAAGGAGAGGTAGCTGACGAACTCCTAAATGCCGAATGAGAAACTGTAGACGGTGATGTGGCAACGGCTTAGTGAGGAGATCAGCAAGCTGGCCTTCGGTTGTAACAAATTGAGTGTCCATGTTGCCCAATGCGACTTGCTCACAAACAAAATGATAATCAAGCTCTAAATGTTTCATGCGTGAATGAAAGACATGTTTAATTGTAGTATGTAGAGCAGAAATATTATCACAAAATAGAATCGGAGCTTTGGGAAGATATACACCAATATCATGAAGTAGAAATGTGAGCCATTTAATTTCTGCAGCAGCGCCAGCAAGAGCACGATATTCTGCTTCACACGATGAGCGAGCCACGGTGGGTTGCTTCTTAGAACTCCAAGAGATACAATTTGGACCAAGGAATGTGCAGCATCCAGATGTGGATCGGCGAGTAGTAGGACACCCAGCCCAGTCGGCGTCAGAGAACGCTCTTAACGTCAAGTCTCTGGATTTCGAAAATTGAATTCCATATGTCAAAGTGCCTCGCACATATCGAAGAATACGCTTTAAAAGTTGAAAATGTTTCATCGTTGGTGCGTGCATGAATTGACATGCATAATTGACTGCATAAGTAAGATCCGGCCTGGTGAGAGTGAGATACTGAAGAGCTCCTGCAAGGCTGCGATATTCTTTTGGGTCTGAGTAAGGTGAATCTGAAGCATTGTCAGATTTAGAGTGAGCTGACATGGGCGTGCTTGTAGGGTTTCTTGCTTTAGCATCTTCTGATGCGTTATCAGTTCTCGACAACCCATTAAAGACTGTTTGACAACAGAAACACTTTCTAAATATCCCATGAATATGTTCTAAAGATATGATAGATTCATAAACATCTGAAATATTGTTCCATTATCCTGCCCCAATCTTTGAGGCAAATTCATGAGATGCTCACAAAAGTGTCCATTTTGTCAAACGACCCCTTAAGAGACAAAGGTTTTTCAGCAAACACCCTTCACGATTCTCTCTCTTGCCATCGCTTCACCAATTGCAATGTCCAATCTTCATTTTATAGTCTGTCTTGCATATGTGGCTGAAATATACATATTTGTGGAAGGTCTGTGCTTGTCAAGTTAAACTAGTTCAAGAGTTTAGGGTTGAATTTCCAAGGAATATCAAACAGGGAAAAGTGTTCGGACTTTGGTTATACATAGTTAGTTCAGCACTATTAGCTTGTGGTGGTGTATCTTGATTACATAAATTTGACGACAGGAAACATTGGATTCCAAAGCTTGTTTAATTAAAGATTGTCCTTTTACTATTTTGGTTCTCCCAACTTAATATCCCAACATGATTCTCCTGACCAATTATTATGCCCAAGAAAACCGATCCATCAGATGGTCATTCGGCAAAAAATTTTCATGTGATTTACAAAGTTGATTTTAACCAAAAAAAAAAAAGGACATACTTTTAGATGATACCACTGTGTTACACTGTGTTGTGAGGTGAGCGTTCAAGGACATACAAGGGGGAAAAATGAATTACCCATAATGGAGTACAATTTCATGTCTAGTGAATAATGGTTTTAATATCCAATGACAATTTAATTAAATCAGCAGATATATATATATATATATATATATATATATATATATATATATATATATATATATATATATATATATATATATATATATATATATATATATATATATATATATATAATCCACATGCTATACATGTACATAGAATAGGTATATGGGAAAGTAGAAGTGAGAAATTCATATATTGTCATAAAAATATCGAAAAAGCTCATCTTAATGACAAAAGATTAACCTATATAGTTCCTTGTCCCTCCATCAAAACCAAGATTTGTAACACTTTACTTTAATTTCTTTTCCAATATTGTAATGAATTTTAGGAGACTCATAAGGGGTTCCTTAAGTGATTGATTGTCACAATTCCTAACCTTTTTATTCCTCTCATTTTTACAATTGAAACCAAAGATGCTAGGGCGTGAGTTAGGATCCACTGGACCAAAGGTCCGAGTCCAGTGTAGGACTACTAGGCCAGGTTGTTACAAGATTTACAAACAAATCCGAAAAATAATAAGCTAAATGCATTGAATGTTGAAGATGTATAATGGCACATACAAGAAGGAGAAAACACAACATTTTACACAACCCCTGCAATAAGATGATATAAAATGCCAGCGTTTTCAGCAGCTGACCATCAAACTATTCCTTCTGACTTGAAATAATTGATTACTACTGTTTTTTCCTTTGGTAAGTACTCCCATTCTTCAATGAATTCAAACTTTCACTCATGAAGGATTGGCTTATCATGCACATCTATGCAAGAGTGCAGATTGGTAGGACTTCAAAACGAAGATTCCTCACAGTTGAAATTGAAAATCGACCCCGAAAATCATTACTCTACAAACTGTAACTGTTCCATTATCTTGCTTTTGTCCCCAAGTACTGAAGGCCCTTGTATTGATGCAACATGAGGTCTAACAAGCACTCTTGCCTGCTAATTTCTCATGTCAATTAGATGCACCTTCTTATGATGGGATGTTAGCTGTAGCATCTTTCATTTGTTTCTGGAACCATTCTTGTCAAAGTTCAGACCATCAAATTAGAGTGGTTTCTGTCTTGTCAATGTCCGCGAATGGTCCATTGATTAATCAAATCATGTCTTTGACAAGACAGGTGGGGCGTCGGCGGCGCATTTGAAAGTCAGATTCAGCCAAAGAAAACTAATTCAATCAGATATAAAAATGCAGATCCAGACCTGAAGTTTTCTGAGTTGAATTGCCATGGATTTGGTTTATAAACAACTATATAGGATGGGTTTAGGTGCAATTGACGAGTAGGATCTACTTCAGAAGTTTCTCTGGAGGATACTGATAGATTCTGTCTGGATTTGTTCTAGCATGGGCCACGTGAAATCCAAGGAATTCATCAGATAGATTGGGAAGGAAACGAAACCCAGATGCCGAAATAATTAGTCAGATTTGTTAAGTTGGGTGTAGATTTGCTTGAAAATCAGACCAAAACTTGCTTGGAGCGATTTGCGAGTATGACAGTTCTTTCTGCAATCACTTACAAAGCATTTGAGCTTTTCGAGTGCGTTCTTTGACTATGCATGTTATAGTCCCTAAACTGGAATGAATTCAAAGCATATAGGCATTTCAGAATTCAACATATGTATATTATAGATCAGTTTTGCAGCTAAATTCCGATACCTACAGGCTTTTTTCTTCATTTTGTTCTGTCTCGCACTTACCCCGGCCTCGACGGTTGGGTTGATTACAGGTCGGCCACAGTGACCAAAATTTTCAGGTCCATGTATGCCTCTGAATCTCGGAATCCCGAGCCAGACCAAGCATTCGACGCAACCCTGAACCATGGGCTGTTCCATATTCACTTCTCATGCAAAGACAAGTAAAAGAAGTTGGTGGGTGTTGATTTGATAGAGGCCATGACATCCTGTCGTTTGGTTGCAAGCAATCAAAGACATCCACGAGCCCTGCCCCTCTGCCCGCCCTGCCACAGGTTCACTGTATTGTGCAAGCCAAGGTCCATCCAAGTCCTGTGCTCCATGAACCACTTGCAACAACCACTTGCAGGAAGGAACACATGCTAAGAGCTCAGATATTAATGGAGGCTTTCTTCTTTTGTCTTCCTCCAAACCCTGGCTGCTCCTTCACATTTCAATGGTAATTCTTCCTTCCCTGATCTAAGGAAGAGAGTAGCAGCAAGTTGGGCGGTGTGAAAGACAGCGTTGTCAGTGTTGGTACCGGCACCATGTCGGCTTTTTTTTTTTATTTATTTCAGAAATAATTCATAAACAATTATTTTTTTTTTTAGATTTCATATGGGCTCATATGGTCTCGGTAACTATGCCAATTTGATTCACATAACTTGGCAATATTAGCTCTAATAACCTGTTGGATGAAGAGGGTGTTTGATTGCAGTGAATGAATGTTCGTCCTGGCGTTCCTAAGAACAAGGTGAACTGCATGACGCCACAAGTGAACAACATTTGTATTTGTAAAGCGGATGCATCCACTCGGAATGTGGCAAGGAGGGCCACCATGTTCCCTTTGAGGGAGAACATTGTGTTCATAGAGCATATGTTCATAAAATACACGTTTGAAGGGCACCGTGTTCCCATGAAACATGGTGTGTTCATGCCTAGTTTTTATTGTTTGATACAAAAGCACATTCATAGTCATCTTATTTTTTTGGAAACAAAAAATATGGTGTTATGGAAACACTTGTGTTAAGAGCATATGCTCCAAGAGCATAATTCTTTAATTATCGACCATTTTTTAGAGTAGAAAATGATTCTCCAAAATTGAAAATTTTGATACTTTTAAGGTACGGCATTTCGTATAATTGAAGGGGTAAAAAAAGCGGAAAATAATAGACCTAAAGGTGTGGTACAGTGGGGTGTATACCATTGGTGGTAGACGACCAGTCTCCGTTCTTTTCACATGGGTGGCGCCCATTCTCCTAAAATTGGGTATGTACTTTCTATGACATTATTGCCGCTCTCGCGATCGTTCACATCTAGGTTTACAGAACTAAATCTTACTAATGTGAAACCAAAAGAAAAAAACACAGGACCCCTTTACTATTATGATCATCCATTCATTTCCTCTATGATAAATCCTTTCAAATCAGATGCCTAGAGGCTTTTTTCTTCATTTTATTCAAATCAAGTTTTGAATTTAAATAAGTCATGGTACAATAACGTCAAAGAGAGAGAAAGAGAGAGAGAGAGAAAGGAAAATAACATTAACATAAGTCCAACAAAAAGTTGAACTTGAAAAAAAGTTACATCTACAAATCAGCTCTTAATTCTTGTATGAGGTTGAATGTACCAGTATTTTCCCATAGGTTACGAGAAATTAACCAAATGTCATATAAAATGGAGGAAGCCATGCGTTCAACTGAAACCGCCTCATTTCTGTAAATAATATCATTTCTGGAGTTCCAAATGACCCACCAAAACGTAAACAGCCAAATTCTCCAAATGGTGCGCCATTTCTTTTTGTTTCTCACTCTAGTTGGTCCATGGATTAAGTCCCGAATTGTAGATATGTTCGTGACTTCGATGGGAGGCATAGAAAGAGAGAGAGAGAGAGATGTGCATGCATCCAGTGTAAGTATGCTATTTAAAAGAGGGGCATAGGGCTAATGCCATTAGGAGTTCACAAGGCAATAGATTTTATACTCTAAGAAACTTAATGTACAATTATTCAAATGCAAAAGTCCAAAATATATTTCTCATAAATGATTGACATGTACCAAGAAGAAGAACTGGATTTGCAGTGGTTGCAAAATATTTGCATTTTCCTTTATTGCATCTCCAAAGCGCATGTCACATTAACTTTTTTTATTATACCAAAAGTAAAACCACTTTCAGCTTTCTGAATTTAGGATACTGTATAAAAAATTGCCAAAATTACTAAATTCCCAGATTTAATTTTTTAAATTCGAGCAGAAGAATTTTATCAAATTGTCTAAAAATAAATTTAAGATAACAAAGGTTTGTACATACATATACATACCAAGGGTGGGACCGCCAAGGCTGCTGCTGGAGAAGCACAATGGTCCTCGGTGGGACCCATCAACACATGGTTGGGTTCAGTGTTGTCAGAGTCGGCCTGAATCGGAATCGGATCAGTGCAAATTGATTGAGTTTCGCGGCCGATTCAAGGGGGACATGCCTTAGGTTTTAATTATTTTTTTAAATATTTTATCCCTTTTAGGAAAATTTGATTAGTTTTCACACATTTTGTTTCACTATTTTTTTTTTTGAAATAGTTTTTAAATGTTATTGTTGAATTAGCAACCTATCCAACTAAATCAGTGAATGGGCCGATTCGGTCCAAAACCGACTTTTACAACATTGGTTGTAGTGTATACTAATTGGAGGACAATACTAAACAACTAGTGGTTGTCTTGAACTAGCGAATCCAAACTGTTTCAGATCTAGACGACTGAATTATCCAAGGACAACCTAAACATGTCCGCCTTTTGCAGGCATGACATAGCTGATCAGACTGACAGGTTGGTGAAAGTTTGGCTGTTAGTTTGATTCCTGTAGGCACTATTCCAAGCTGGATGCCACAACAATCTTTGATGGAAAGAATGACAAACTCTAATTGTCAGATGTAGTGCGCCCACCCAAACCCCAAAGTTATGCTGGACCCCGAGAGAGGGGGAATAGCTGGTGTTGAGTATTACTGATGAATCTGGACGTATTTAGTCTGGAATGCAAGATTTTATATGATCTCTTTGTCTTAATCCTTGTTCTTTCATCCAAGGCTTGATTAACAAAAATTCAAGATATAAGTTGGAATAAGGAAGCAAATCAAAATTTTCAGTAAATGCTATTTGGATCACTCTCCCTTGGAATGGGCCCTGGCTCCATATCATTTTTTTTAAAAAAAAAAAAACTAACATGTAAATTTAAAAAAAAAATATCGTATATAAAATTTTGAAAAATGATATTTTAATGATTGTCAACATTTAGGAACTTTAATTTTCACCCCTGAAAGCACAATATATGCCTATATATATTGTTGAGCTATCTCGGGCCCACCAGGAAAAAGGGTCAATTTTGTTGAGCTCGATCATCACCCAACCATATCAAGGGGCTATATAAGGGGCCTCTACCATACTCAAGAAATGCAGTCGCCCAGTTTTCATTCTTCACTTTGTATTCTCACACCTCTCATTTTTAAGTTTGGTGTCTGTGCTTCAGAATTGATGAGTTGAGATCAGGCAGGTGCCCTAGTGAAATTCACATAGAGAGTGCTGCTACCAGTTTTCGAACTCTGAACCTCCTCTCAACCTCAACTTCTTTCTTTAGGTTAATCTTCTAGCCAAGGGATCGAACCGAGTCGTTGAGGAATGGCCGGGGTGTGGACGTTCAGGCACGGGGTGGTGAGGAGGATGGCGTGCCCGTCAAGCATGGAGGCCGCGCCGGACGACAGCAAGGAGGCGAGCTGGTCGAAGAGGCGCGTCCTGGTGCACGTCGCCACCGGCCAGGTGGTGTCGTCCAACGAGCAGCTCGAGCGCTACCTGCTGGGGCTCGGGTGGGAGCGGTACTACCGCGGCGGTGCACCGGCAGCCGGACTGCCGGATCTCATCCAGTTCCACCGCTCGCCGGAGACCCTGGACCTCATCTCCGTCCCCTCCGACTTCGCCAGGTTCAAGTCCACCCACATGTTCGACATCGTCGTCAAGAACCGCCTCCATTTCCAGGTTCGCGAGATCTGATACACTCCAGCCAGACTGCCCACTGCCCTTCAGTAGAATCAGTACCACGCTAGTGTAGTACACCAGCAAGTGAGAGAGAGATAGTGCCAGTATTTCTATGATACGTGTTGGACTTAATTACTAGTATAAAGTGTTCAATTCTCTCTCTCTCTCTCTCTCTCTCTCTCTCTCTATATATATATATATATATATATATATATATATATATATATATATATATATATATATATATATATATATATATATATATATATATATATATATATATATCCTATTACTTGGACAAAAGACCTATTAGTTCGTGTTAAAAAATATTTTGGACAAAATGAGAACCTTTTAAATGCGTTTATCTGTTTATAAATATTAATTTAATATAACTCATATTTTATTCAAGTTATTCATGTAAAAAATTGATCTTTTCTACTATAAAAAGATTAAGTTATAAGAACAGTTTATTCTTTTATTATTAAAAAAATTATTAAAATAAAAACGTGTCTAACTTGATAAATGTTTCTCAATAATCACTCATAAGATCACATCTATAAAGTTAGATTATAAACAAAATATTTTAATAAACGCTTTTAATGGGTTAGGTTTCCGTCCCTTAATTAAATGGAATGGTTTTCTCCACACACACACACACACACACACACACACCTTTGAAGTGAATGAAAGGTTGACATATATTTGTTACAAAAAATATGAACCACATCTTGAATGAAAGGTCGACATATATTTGTTACATAAAATATGAACCACATCTTCAATTAAGTCATATTGATCATCCGATCATTTTATAGGTTTATTCTAAAACACTTCTAATATTCAATCAGCCTAGATATAGTGCACCTCTTTTGTAAAATACTATCATAATTGGCTTACTGGTACATTTTATCATCTTCTTCATGAAAGCCGAGAAAGTTGCAACACTAGCATTAAATCTGTCGAGTCCGGTGAGGTTTTCCTTTGTAAATTAAATACGTAACCTCAATATGGATGACCATAGCGTCGAAGTCCTTTTGAAACATATGGTCCAAATAATATGGAAAAAATGAGTTTAACAGACACACACAAAGTTACATTCAATGTAGTTTTAAAAAGTGAATGACAATTAATAAATTTGACCCTAAAACTTATGTATATGCATATATATTCAATACTCGTACAAAGTTGATATGATATCATTTTGACCACTAGACATAGATCAAACAAATAACTTTACAAGGCATGTCCTTTAGACTGTCAAGCATGTTTATAATTAGTACACTTAGTCCTTGTATTTATTTAGGGTACATATTTCAAAGAATTAGTACACTTAGTTTTTACTCTATGTTCCATGATTTCGTGAATCTATCCCAAATTTTAACATAATTTTCAATTTGCTACTATCACCAAACCAACCTCTAAAGTATTATCATTCACCTATCATGTCAAGCAAATAAACTTAGATTAATAAATTTTCCGTGGTCGATCTCCACTTTTGCATGATATGAGAAATTTTGTTCGAAAAAAATTTACAGCTATGTATGTAAATTTTTGATGTACTATTGAGGATCCGTGCTGTGGTTTGGATTCCATCGATTGAGCTTCAGCTTTATTACGATCAATCATTTCGTCCATTCTATGAATAATATTGGACGGACGCCTGACCTCTTGCCGGTCCGTTGTTGAGGATCAATCATTTTTTGTCGGCCCACTTTTGGCCGGACCTAAAAGGGGCGCCACACCTAAAAAAGGGCGCCACTAGGCGCAAGTGGGTGCATAGCTCCACCGAGTAACAGTTTGGGTGAATCGGCTGATTCCACAATTTATTGAATAAGTTGTCAATAAATAAAAAATATTTATCAAATTTTATTATATAAAAATAATATCTATATTCAAAACCGCAACCTTTACATTATTCCAAACCGTAAATTGGTTAACAATATTAAACAAGCATTTTTCGAAATTAAATAATAAAAAATAAAAAATATAAAAGTTTTAAAATAGTAAAAAGTTGGACACACGACAACACTCTTGAATCGAGGAATAGGATTTCCACCGATTCAGCTGGGAATGATTTAGATTTGGATCGGTGTTCATATCATTTTCACGTTTCTAATATGAATAACTCGCCTGCATGGATATTCTTGGTTCCTGTATACAGAAAGCTGGTCCTTGTTACTCTTTAGGATCACCGCTTACTCTTTGGATCCGAATCCAACACTAGTTCTCCTGATCCATCTTGGATCCAACATCAGATCAGACCCTGACAGATCATAATTCGGCCGAATCCGATCCGTTTCCTTTGAAATAAGTTTAAACAAGTTGAGCCTGTCTAGCTCGACATTGATCAAGCCTAAGGATGAGGAGAACTAGAACGAGAAAAGCAAACAATAATAGCCCTGTAACCATCGCATGTGGTAATATAATAAGGGACTTCCCCTATTTAAGCTGACAATGAGAATAATAATGTACTATTGACTAACAACTAATTATTCTTAAATACATTTCGCAATTAAGCTGACAGCTAAGCCTCGATAAGCTTAAACTATTGGATCCCATACTTCATATATATCTCTCTCTCTCTCTCTCTCTATATATATATATATATATATATATATATATATATATATATATATAGAGTGATGGGTAGGCGCAACTGATGGGGTTGGATAGCATGTTATAGTCATGTCAACAATTTGAATCGTGAAGAGAAATATATATATATATATATACATATATATATATAAAGAGTGAGAAAGAAAGAAGTTATTCACCCTTATAAGTTACCTAGGGCTATTTAATCCCCAAAAGCAAGTCCTCGATCATGTTTTATTAAAACGCGTGCTCAAAATACATTTTGACAGTATCTAGTGTTTGATAAATTGAAAAAAAAATAATTTTTATTTTTTAAATAAAAACATGTTTTTCTGGAAATAGCGGCAAGTCTCTGGGAGACCCTATAAAAATGGATGATCGATCTGAGATCTTTCTTCTGTTCTTTCAGCATCGGCAGGGAGAGGGAGAGAGGGAGGGAGGTTGAGGATGGCTCGTGGAATGCTGGAGGTTTTTCTGGTCGATGCGAAGGGTCTCAATAACACCGAATTGATGGGTTAGTCTCTTCCCTCTCCCTCTCTCTTTCTCCTCTCTCGGAAGGAAAAGCTGGAATCCCATTGGAGTTTTCTGATCTTTTCTCCTTTCTCGCTTTCATTTCTGATTTGTGGTTAAATTTAGCCCTTTTGTCCTTCTCATATTGTTCTTTTCTCTCTCTCTCTCTCTCTCTGCACGGTCAGGGAAGATGGACCCGTATGTTCTGATCCAGTGCAGGAGCCATGAGCACAAGAGCTCCGTCGCCAGAGGTTCGTCTCCTTTCCTTCGTCCCTGCTACGGTCGTTCTCTCCTTGCAGAATTAGAAAGAAATGGGTAGCCTAGTAATTTTCGCATATGGATCAATTCGATCCATAGAACCGGGACCCGCGCTTTTGAGCAATCGTATTCGTGGTTCTCCACTTTGGACGGCATCTCACCTTCCGGACCCGACCCGATATTTATGTTGAAACTTGAATCGGCCTGGTTCAACCACTCCGGTTGAAGTCCAGTACCCAAACAACCTCCTGCTTTGAGAACATGCACCTAGCGATTGACCGGAAGCATACAAATTTATCAGTATAAAATGGAGTGAGTAGATCAAATATCTACCCATATAACTAAGGGTAGGTAAGGGGTATCTGATGGGTAGTTGGATACTTAGCCGTGATGGCTGGACTTGATGCAGTTCTTTGACTTCGGGCTAGTCGATTAAAAAACTTTGCCGGGGCCAGCTGCTTTGTGTTGGGGGCTTCGTTCGATCCGATATATATATATATATATATATATATATATATATATATATATATATATATATATATATATATAAAGTTTTAATGACTCTTAGAAGCTTTTAGCAAGTTGTTAAGGGTTTGTGATATATTAAAATATAAAATATTAAATGTTTGAAACATGATCGAACCGAGTACCCAATAGTATAAAATTGACCGTAGAGCCTGGCCCGATAACTAGGCGGGCCGAGCTTGTGCTGCCTACAAAGGCTTATATAACTTTGAGAAAAATTAAACCAACTAGCCAAAATGGGATCTTGTAGGTCTAACCAGAACGAAGAACATATGGACATATGTGATTTTGCATGCGTGAGTGATGTTTGTTGCTCATTCGAGGACAATCTAAAATATATTAATTGATGTAATATAGTTTAGTTACTTTTTAACGGACTCTCAACAAGCCCTTCATCCTCCTTGCAAGGAGTTGGCTTAGGACCCTCGAATTGGAGGTCGAAGACTTCAATACTTGCTGCAAGTAAAAGTCTGCATAAATCCCTGACTATCATTTAAAAACAGTTGGATTTTTTAGTCCCACCCACGTGGTGGTTTATATTATATGAAAAAGAACTTGCGCTTTAAACAAACTGATTTTTGAAATTAGCAGAGAAAACTAAAAGGTTTAGATTTTCAACGTTGAAATAAAAAAAAAGTTTTTTTGTTTGAGGCACCTAGGTGACTCAGCCTAGGCGTTTAGGTTTGCTGCCCAGCGCCTAGCGCGCTTTTGACTACATAGCTGATCAACAGCTACTGTTATTTTTTCGTAAAATTTATTTACAATCGTCTTAAAATTTAACAACAAATGTAGAATTCACATTGAGAACTTATTTGATAGATGTGTCATCTCCAAATTTGTTCTTGTTCAAGACTGCCCTTAGTTTTGCCTTCACAATATATACCTAAAACAGACCACAGGTTATAGCTACCATGTGTTTTGTGCTGTGCCAAATCCTAGATGTGTTCTTCACAAAATATTTGGTCAAGTCTAAATGCTTGGGTAAAGCTTAATTGGTATTGAATGGACAACTCTATGCCTGCTTATAGTCTCAGCTAGTTGAAGATGCATTGCATAAAGGTGCTGCATGCACACATTACCAATGAGTTTTCTTTGTGTATGCGGGCGCCACTTGAACTTTACTGGCAGATAAAAAATCTATCCATCTAGAAGCAAACTCAAGTCCAGATGTTCTAGGGCAGCCAACTCCTACTTGTCACTAGCTCCGGAGCCATTGATGCAGGTCAAACTTGGCCTCTGTTTGGCACAAATCTCCCTAGATTGGGTACCAGAATGCCCCTTGGCTGCCGAGTATATTGGTTGAAAACCAAATTATTGACATGGATCGATGTGGTCTGTTGTGCGGACCTGTTTTTCCTCAATATTTGATGCCAGTTCTTCTCTCTGTGTTCGTTAATGCTTAAAGGCCAAGGAAGCAACCCAAAGTGGAACGAGAAGTTCATATTTCCAGTGCACTTTCCTAAAGTTGATGATCCCTGCAAGCTCGTGCTAAGGATCTTAGACGAGGACACCTTCTCTAACGATGATTTTGTTGGCGAAACTACGTAAGTGGCATGCCTTCTTTTTCACTTATTGAGTTGTGTTATGTTTTAAATATCCCCAACTGATGTGAATCCATCTGTTGACCATTTTACAGATGTAAATTCTGCTTTCTGAGGATATATTTTGCCAAGCGAAACTTTAGCATGTCTCATGAATACTAATTTATTTATGTTAATAAATGGACATAAGGCTATTGTCGAAGCAATTTTTTTTTTATGATCTTCTTAAGAGTTTATATTGTTATAACTGCGACTCAATCTGTTTCCTAGCCGATTTTGAAATCAAAGTCCCTCCATTTTTTTCTCTCCTTTTGCCGTTCTGTATTGTCGGTTTACCATCACCTTCACTACCAAAAACTTCGGTTAAAGTGTGCATGGCCTGCCAGAGTGTGAGAGTTTGATATTTATCAGCACTGGGCGCGCTTTCGCATTGCCATTTCATGTGTATATCACGTGGACGTTTATACACGTGTGTGTATATGGGAGTCTCTAGTTTAATTTTATGCTTCAAATTTTGATATTTTAGTACCAGAATGTGATGACTTTGTTCTAAACAAGTTACAGAATACTGACTGTTTCCTCTATGTTTTCATAATTTTACTAAGACGTTTATTGGAAGTATGGTGATTATCATGCAGAATATTATAGAAAAAGATTTTTTAATGAATAATTTCAGGAAGTCGATTTACATATGCAGGATATACTTGACAGACTTGATCTTATCAGGAGAAGTAAATGGTGTAGCTGAAGAAAAAGTTCGTCCTTATAATGTCCTTCTAGCAGACCGTACATACGGAGGCCAGATTCGAGTTGGTCTAACATTCACATTTACGGTATGACTAGTTATTGCAGATTACTGTTATATTTACTGGATACAGTAGGCCACAGATTATACTTGCTGCATTCATTATGTCTCAGTCTATCTGTGACAGATATTGGCATAGTATAACCATTTGATAGAGGCTGGAGAATCTTAGGCTGGCATCCAAGTTGCTTATTTGTTTTCGGGGTGGATAATAAAGGTCTAACGATTCACCAGCGAGTAGTCAACATTCCACCTATGATAGTAACGAAAGCTGGAAGGCCACTTTATGTTCAGATTCTCTGACATTAGCAGGCTTTTAACAGTCAAAGGCACCAGTCATGTGTTGGATCCCAGACATCTAAAATTCCTGGTTGAGGCCAACAGTAGCTCAAGAAACACAAGTCATACCATAAACTGTTATAAAAGTAACAAAAGTTCTCAGTGTGAAATCAAATATACAATGATCATTTATGAAGTGTAACGAGTAAGACATTCTAAAAATTTGTAATTGTACATAATACGGATTGTGGTTTATTTCATTTATAGCATTTCTGATGTAGGGTGTGTTTTTGCTCTTATCACAGCAGGACCCTTTCTTGCTTGCTGTCTTTCTAGACTTACTATGGAAAACTTAAATATTTCAAAATAGGTTTAATAGCTTGGGTGCTTTCACTAGTATCTAGATATCTAGAACTGACTGGTGAATGAGAACCTACAATTCTGAAGTTAGCAATGTCTAATTATTGACTATAATCTTGTTGGAATTTTAGGGAGAGGATACGGAAGTGCAGAGAAGTTGTCCTGATCCAGAAGAGGAATTTGGTGGGTGGAAACACAGTTCATTGGACTAGAGAAAGCAAAGTACGGTGGCCCTTGTGGTCTAATTGCAATCCTACCATATCGTTTCTTTTAAGACATAACAACGAAAAATGAAGTCATACTGTTTGTTTGGGTGGTTTGTAAATTATATATGAATTTCCATTTGTTATTGGCACTGTGAGTGCAATTGTCACCTTGTATGTCTACGTGGCTTGATACCTCCTACCTAGGGTAGGACCTAGGACGTATTGTTTTCTTCGTTGTACTTGTGTAACTTGTGTAGAACTTAAGAAATTAGCTCTGTTTGAGAGACAGCATGAAGTAAGATTGGCCATTTTTGCTTTTGATTTGCCTTTGTTATAAAAAATTATCAATTGAGTTGAGGGGATGAAGCTGGAGAGCCTCATACGAATGAAGAAGAGGTTCATGCAGGATTGTATTGACTGTAAATTGTTGGATTCAGTGCTTCAAAGTTAACGCCACATAAACCTCTAGTGGTCAGCACTCAATTATGAAAATGTAAAGCTCAAATCTAGTAATCAGACCTTTTAATGCAATGGTATAGTTAAGCAGGTTTTTCTGAAAAAAAAGGAAAAGATTCCACGAACTTTACTGTCAGCCAAATGAAATGGGCAAAGGATGCATGAAGTTAGATATTTCAGAAGCCGAAGTGATGGCAAGCTAGGGTTGTTGTCAATATTTCTCTGCACTTGTCTGTTTGAATTATGACTTAGATAATTGCCAGTACGAATGCCGTCCATTGGCTAGGTGGGCTCGGCTTAAGACCTTCATGTTTGAATAAGAGTTCAAAACCTGGGGTGCATCTCTTGGCATAATCTGGTCGGCATCTAGCTTGCACAAAAAAAGAAAAAGAAAAAAAAGACAACCTTAACACTTCGATGTTCACCATTTCAAGCTCATAGAAATTGACATCATAGAAATTGACATCTTCCTGTCTTGATTCTGCATCCCATGTGGGCATCTCCTTCTGCAAGATAAAGCAGATGTGTCTTTCTCATTGAAAAACTAGTAAACTGTTTTGTTGATTTGCTGGCTTTGTAATCGGTACGTCATACCCAATCTGTATGCTAATTATCTGCCAATACTAGATTGGTGACGATGCAAAAGGCCAAGGAGGCCTGATGCTTGTAACGGAACCATATTCTCGGTTCCAATTCTTTGGAAAGTCTTGCTGTAAAAATGTTGGCATATAATAGTTAGAACAGCAGCAATAACGAAGAAGAACTTTATTTTTTTTTAGTTGGTGCTTTTCTTAAGAATAAGTGGCTTTACCAAGATTTTGAATCAATCACTTTAAGATTTCATTTTATTCTCAAACTATATTTCTTTCTCAAAAGCTAAAGTGAAAGCCAGGCCTTGAGCTTTTAACAGGGGCCAAAGTAGAATGCGACAGTTTCTCTCGACAGCATGAGTTAGCAGCTGCAGCCTACGGAAAAGGTTTGGCTCACGCAAGGAGTTCATAGATATTGAACCACAGGTTCCCGTCTGACAGTCATGGCCAACTCCATTATACCAATCACTTATGTTCTAATTATGCACACACTTGTGACAGGTCGGAACATGATTTTAGAATGGAATGGCGCCAAAGCTGTAAACAATCAGCAGAATAGACATTGTTCAAAAGTGAGTTAATTTGTTCCAGGCCATTGAACTTGTTCCTGTGTGATATAATGCATGATAGATCATGCAATGAAAAGGAAAGAAGACAAGGACATGTGGCCCTTTAGCTTAGAAGATGCAAATATTAAATACCCAAATATTTTTAATAAAAATTGGGCTTTCTCGTCTTATAAAAGCTCATACTCGTCCTTCTGTTTTGAGATTTATGAGATGCCATATTTATTGCATCTAATCTCAACAATTTAAGGGATCATGACAAATCCATGCACATGGTCCAATTTGATTGAAGCGCAATCTCATCCTTTGGCTGCAAAATTTCTAAATGTCCACAAAAGTACCTCCATATTTAAAAAAGAGGGTAAGGACCATCATCCAGGTCTCAAGCCTATGTGGAACAAGAATAACTTGCGGGCTTAAAGTAAACTTTTGTTAATTTGAGAAATTAAAAAAAAAGAAAACCTTAGCTGAAATGGTAAGCATGTGATTCAGTTTAGATTAATACTAAGAAAAGAGTTGCAGCTTATCTTTTCTGCTTCTCAAGTTAACAGAAACTTCACCAGAAGTCCTTATTTGATTATTTTTATAAAAAGTCTGACCTTTATTAAAGAAATTACCATAAAAGGTATTTTTTTCAAAAAATTATAGGCAAAAGGTAGGTTTGGAAATATCAACAATTCTCCTTTTGAAACATAAGATAAGAAATAGCCTTTTCTTTTTTAATTTTTAATTGTTTAAAACTGTTTCTATTATCTTAAATACATAAGAGTCGTATTCAAATTCCACCAGTTTCAACTTGCAGCATAAAAAACTTTCACAGCCATTAAAGAACACCCAAAAAAGATTAATGATAGATTGATCCCTTTCTTGTAGTCGACGTAGAATAACGTGTATCTGTGATGTAGGCTAGAGAGAGAAACAGTGGCATGCTTTCCTCTCTGTGTAGGTCACTGAGCCCATACTAGAAGATTTACTGTTAGGTGGCATTTCAAAGAGAAGATTGCACCAGGAAACACATGGGTGCTGTTATGACGGTGACCAGACGTGCGCCTCCAACAAGTGAAACTGGTTAACCAGCTAATGACAAACACAAGGACCAAGACCCACATGGGCTCGATATGGCTCGGTTCTACGTCAAGGTGGGTCAGTCAAAGTCCGGTGGCTCATCTTGTCTGCTGCCCGGAATCTCCTTGTCACGATACACCATCTTGCATTCTTAGGCCCTGTTTGGTAGGAGGGAAAGGAAGGGATGGAAAGGGAGGGAAAGGGAAGAGAAGGGAAGAGAAAGGGAAGGGAAAGGAATGAAATGGAAAGAGGTGATTAAAAAGTTTGTTTGGATACAAAAGAAAGGAAAGGAAATGAAAGGTGAATACTTTACAATAATATCCCTAATAGTCAAAATGTTTAAAAAATTAAGACCGTGAAGGAAGGGGCATTGTGGGCGGTCAACACTTTTGCTCATCTCTTCCTTTCCTTTCCTTCCCAATCCATCCGATTTGGGAGGGATTGCATTTACACTACATAATCATTTCCTTTCCCTCCCTTCTCTTTTCCTTCCCTCCCAACCAAACACACTTTACCTCTTTCCCTTCCTTTCTCTTCTTTTTAGTTAGCCATCCAAACAAAGGAGGGATTGCTCAATCACTCCCTTTCCTTCCCTTTCCCTCCAACCAAACAGGCCCTTAATGTTCAGTGGATCTACAGATTAATCGAAGAACTTTGTTCGATGAACATTGGTGGTGTCAATGGATCCGATTTCTTCAACTGACACCAAATACAAAATCCGATTTCAATAATCAAAATCAGGAAAGAAAACTGATCAGATTACTGGTTGACAAATCCTTGTGCATCATCTAGCCGAGCGAAGCAGAATTCTATCAAATGAAGTTTCCAATTAAATTATTGCCTGTTGGTCCAAAAAAAAAAAATTGAAGCAAACTGAAGAGTTTAATGAATTTCAAGAACAACTGAAGCATTGCTTTAACGATTCCATATCATATATTTAAATGGTATCTTAATCAGTTAGTTGGTTTGACCCTGACTTGATTACATGACCAAGATTTCCTCGTTTTAAAGCCATACCCGCACAGAGAGAAAGAGAGAAAAACTTGGAAAAAGAGATCATTTAATCTTTTTGACTCAGTGAAGGTTAATTCGCTGAGTTCAAGGCTAGCCGTGCCTTAATTTTATCACTAATAAAGGTTACCGTTAATTGCAACATTTCAAACGTTAGGCCGCTAATAACAATCCTTGAGCAGTTTTTAACTCAGAATTATTCTATCTTCAATCTCAAGTCAAAGCTGAAGACGATCAAATCATGCATTTCTTTTTGTCATCGTCAACATTTTATTGTATTATTTCTTTTGTCTCTACGAGCTTTGAGCATCCAAATCACTAGGAATTCTTTTTTGTGAAATTTGAATCCCCAGCTTTTGCTTTTTTCTACTGCTTCCTTCCCTTTAACTTCTAGTTGCTTAGTTCTTTCAAACGGAGGCAGCATTTATCACACATATAACTGCCTTCCTACCGCCATTCTTGTTCCAAAGCTTGGAAATGAAGGTGCTCATGCTTTTCATGACATTTGAGGGTGCCTTTAAGTGTAGGTGGAGTCATGTGATCTTCACCCAAATTAAAGAAATCACACCCACATTTCACTTCATCTCCTTCTTCTCTTCTTGTTTCATTAATCATGGGGTGGCTGCCTTACTCTAGGATTTGTTAATGTAAATGGTAGCTCTCTTGTTGAGATTGGAACCCGTGGTCTCCCATTTTGCAGAAATCACAAGCCATTACAAACATAGGCGGAGCCCTCGAGACCTTGGCTTTCTTTACTCTCTTCTCAATCAAAAACCATTTCATTTGCTATAATTGAGCATCCATTATTTCAGTTTGAAGACAGTGGCGGGAATGTCATTTCCCATTTTACCCTGAAGGCGACTCTCAGGCTTTTCTGGTCTATAGTTATTGCTTCCTCTTCTTTGTTGAAGCTCAAGTTTCTGTCTTATATTGTGATACCATGAAATTGGAGGATCTCATAACACAGAACAGGCAGATGGAGCAGAGAAGTATGCAACTGCAAGGGGAGGTAACTTTTTTTCCGTATTATCTCAAGGGTTCCTGTATTGGTCAATTTCATTTTGAATTTCTTCTTATGGTCCGCACACTAAAGTGGATTCTTTTCAATGGGTGTGGGAAGAATACTTGGTTTCTCTCTTTTAAATATTTTGAATGGTTACGTGATATGAAAATCTGCGTCGTTTATCATGTTTCCTTATATGGGTAGTCTGACATGAGTATTCTCAGGTAGAAGAGTTGCAAAAGATATTGCAGGAGCAGCAAGAATTGCATAAGGCTCTGCAGTATGCGCTTGATAAACCCTTGATGCCTCACCGTAACATTTATCCTTCTCTTCCGCATAAGGCATGAAACTTGTCTTTCTTGTTTCAATGACAAATCAGTTCATCAATGACAGGTTCAATTTAAACATCTTTTTTCAGGTTCAGCTTCTCATCTCGGAGATTGCTGCAGTTGAGGAAGAGATATCTTATCTTGAAGAGAGAGTTAGAGAACTTAGACTGAGCCTGCATCATGAGCAAAAACAAACTGAAGAATCAGTAACTCGGAACTCCTTCCAGCAGAGGAACCAGCATCATAGGAAATCCTCTGTCGTTCAAACAAGAAGTGAACCTGGCGATCTACAGCGATCTCCACTACAAAGTGAATGGACATTCTCTTGGAGTCCCTGTTCTGATACCAGAGCACAGGGCTGTGGGAGCAATTTTCACAACCTCATAGTAAGAGGTAGCAATAGATTTAGATCAATTCATGTTCTTCCTCAAGGAGAATACTTCAATATTATTTTGTAACCATTCACTTTCATTGCAGAAAATGAGGAAGGACAGAGATGCCATAATAAGAAAGTCACAGAAGTCTACAGAGAGAAGCCCAACCAACTCTCTGAAGAACTGGTGAAGTGCTTGATCAGTATTTTTCTAAGACTGAACAGAGGAGCATCGCCTGAAACTGAAACTGCAGCTACTTTTCCTAAGATTGGTCTTTCTTGCATGAGCTCTAGGAGCTTTAGTTCTAAGCCTTCCCTGAACTCTAGAACACCAATCTCTTTCTCGAATGTTTCGTGTCCTCTACTTGACCCTTACAACATGGTAGTCAACCATGACTGCATTCCAGGAGATTTTGGTCCATACAAGAACTTCATTCAGTTAACCAGGAACTCGATGAAAGTTAGCCATATGCCACATTGCATATCTTATCTTGAAAAATTGAGGTAAACTTACAACCAATGTCGCTTCTTAGATTCGTAGCGTCCCGTCCTGGCGTTCCTAGGAACAGGACAAGCAACACGGGACACTTGCAGCTCATGTTTAAATCCATGCAATTATGGGAACATGACGTTCCCCGTTCAGCATTTGCATGCACCCGCCTTGCCAGAGGCGGAGCCACATGGTGGCTAGTGTGGCAGTTGCCCACACCAGCCTCACAAACTTTAGAATTAATAATTTCATATATTTGGTTGTTTATATATATAAGTGCCCCTTAAAACATTAAGGTTATTGAACTAGTGCGCCCACCAGCCAAAATGTCTGTCTCTGCTAGTGCGCCCTGCCCATGGTGGAATGCTCCACAGGCATCCCTCCCGCGAGCAGAAGCTACATATCAAACGTCCGCATATACAACTTTAAACACACTCAAGCTTACTTCTTTTCAGAAACTTGATGAACAAGCTGTGCACTGTGGACTTGAGGTTCATGACATACAAAGAGAAGTTAGCGTTCTGGATAAATGCATACAATGCCTGCTTTATGCATGTAAGTTTTGCAGAATCTCAGTATGTCAAGGATTAGCATCTGCTAGAGTTGCAAAAGCAGTATAGTGTACAATCGCTTTGGAATTGACTGTTTCAGGCATTTCTTCGTTATGGATTACCTTCTGCACCAGAAAAATTGCTCGCCCTGATGAACAAGGTAACTTTCAGAAGTTACATTTTTATTATCACGTCCAAGTTTGCAGACATCCAGTTTTGATATCAAAAACATAATCATCGAAGAAACTCATACACCAGGCTGCATTAAACGTGGGTGGTATAGTACTGAACGCAATGGCAATTGAACATTTCATTCTCAGACATTCTTCTAAATTTACCAGTGTAAGCTACCTGTATTAGAATGTTAAGATTACATTAATGCTGCATGTTCTCATCCAATTTTTGTCATTATTTAAAAGGGAAAGATGGACGAGAAACAGAAGCTGTTAAGGCACGTATATGGTTTAGGCTACCCTGAGCCCAACGTGGTTTTTGCTCTCTGCCGTGGCAGCTGTTCTTCCCCAGCTGTGAGTAATTTCTTCCTCAACCTGCGGTTCGGCGATGCGTCTTATCCTTTCCCTGTCACCCCATCTACAACGATTCCCCGGAGATGGCTGTTGGCTGTCACTGACTTGAAATGACAGTATTTCTGAAATTGACTTGCCATCCTCGACCCATTGATAGGAGCGAACAAAATTATATCTGATTAAATTAAAAAATTAACCAGAAGCAACTAGAGTTTACTTGCTCGAAGTTGGCTTGGAAGACTTGGCGGAAACAGATCTAACTTTTTGTTTATGACAATCGTAGGTGAGAGTGTACACTGCAGAAAATGTGATGAGTGAACTAGAAACAGCTAAAGCAGAGTATTTACAGGCTTCAATTGGAGTTACTTTTAAGAGAAAGATAGTAGTACCCAAGCTACTGCAATGGTACATGCATGATTTTGCAGATGACTTAAAATCACTCTTGAAGTGGATTTGCAGCCAATTGCCAAGAACTGCACTTTTGACGAACTCAATAATGGAGTGCCTGAAAGGAGAAAGGAAGTGGCCGATCCAGCAAATGGTGGAGGTGCAGCCTTATGAGCCTGAATTCCGTTATATACTAGCATTATAGACTATTAATTGTTCCTGTGTACAGGTAAAAACTCGAAAATCTAGCCAGATTGTGCTGCCCATTTTATGTACTCATCTCCAAATATCCAGTGTATATGCGCCTTGTTAATTTTGTTAAAGCTTAAAAGCAGAAGAAATTGTACAAAACGTGTGATGCATATCCTGACAAACTACCAAGAATTTTATTTCATATCTACTTTCTGGACAATGTATCAAATATAAGAATAAAAAATAATAGGAGGTTTACTATATTAGATGCTTTATTTTACCTCAGACGCCTACGAGTTCGGTGAGAATAGATGTTAAAAGGTTCTTAACTGGAAAGTGTTACTGACCTTTCGAATAGTACATCCCCTGTTCATTTGAAAAGTAAGTCTTAATCTTAGAACGAGAGAAACAAGTTTTCGAGAAGCCTGCTTCTTGGATTCATATTGTTCGAACATGCAGTTGTCGGACTAAAATCTTAAGTGAGATGAAATGTTAAAACATGTTCATCAACAAGTCATTGCATTAATGGGTCTTCCCTTTGGAAATTCTAAAATAAAAACACGCTTGAGTTTGATTTTCATTAATTTAACCGTCTCCTTTGTGAGCAAATTAAGCGTAAAAATAGAGCATATTCAAACAATAACGAAATGCGTCCGGAGGCGGGGCAGCACACTCTCTGTGGACTGCGGTGTTTGAGGGAGATAAACGTGTTTTACAGGTCTTTCGAGAACGGCGAAGCCTCAAGCTTCGTTAGTGCAATTCTGGCGAGCACTGTTGAAACCGGAAAAGCTCAGTCTGCATGCTCAAAAAAATTGATGGTTCCCACAGGAAAGCCCAATGACATGACTTTATTGGTAAGGATCCGCGAGCTCAAACACGACATGTACGGTGTACCTATTTTTGGAGACGATCAGCTCTGGAGGAGGTTTCGCCCTCTTTCTCTCTCTTCTTTCTCTCGCTCTTCGTGTTTAATTCGTACAGAGTCTATATTGGTTGTTCTATAAGCCGGGCAGAAACCTTCTGTTAGAACAGTACAGAAATGCAAAATAATCATTCAAGTCTTAATGTGTTCACCAATGTTGGAGAACACGATGTGTAATGTGTGTTTCAAGTAGAATGTGGCAAGAGTTAAAACTCAAGGTCTAACGACTGTCAATCATTTTGGTCTACTTGCAATTGGCATCTTGGTTTCCTGATCCATGTGCAAATGGAGTCTACTGCTGTCAATAAATGGTCATGGTTGGACGCTTTGCTCATTCATTACTCCCCTCATACTTTTCATTCTGTACAAGTTTTCTCTTCAAAATTGTTGTTTTGCTTATTTGACCTTGCACATCTCCTTAGCTTTGACTTTGCTTCCTCTATGACATTGAGGTCTTCATTAAATGTGTACTAGATAGAGAGTTTTCATGCTTTTCCACGTGGAATGACCGAGGTAATCTAGTAATCTATATGTTCCAAGGCTTTCTGTGGAGAGATGAAAGGCAGATTCTTTTTCAATTGAGAGATAGCCACTGATCACAGAGCTATAATGGCAGAAGAAATCGTTTGAAGGAAGGCCCTTAGTTGATTGTTAAAAATAGAATCACGAGAGAATCCAATGGTACGTAATATAACTATTCTGGAGTATTAGAATCGCCTTCGATAGCAAAGTTTTCGAAGCATTTTATCTTCAAGAGGTTTCTGCAGAAAGAGTGAACTGCGTTATATGGATGAAAATAGTGTACATAACTGTTATAATTTGCTAAACTGAGAAAATAGAAAGAATTATAATGTGTGGCATGTTGAAGGGGTGAACTAAAAGAATGTGGGTTGAAGGAAGGGAAGAATCGAAGTTACAATTTTCAAGGTAACCTGGGTGCGAGTCTGAACGTTTTTTCACCTTCATACTGCCGTTGGACTAAGAAAATTCATGGAATCCGAGGGCATCTTTGCCAGCCATTCTGCAAATGCAATTAAAGTTCAGAAGAGAAATATCCCCTTATGGATTGAACCAACATATGGCAAAGGTGGTTCTTGAACCCATAATTAACGGATTAATTTCTAATTTTGAAGCTTCCCCACTATAAGGCAGGTCGAAAAGAAAATATCCCAACAAGCATTCTCTAAAGCTGGAAGCAATGAGGCTTAGAGGTGCCTGTGCAAATGTGCCCGTGCATGTTCGAGAAAATGACGATAGATGGTTCTCTATTGGCATTGATTGTAGATGATTCTTTGACTCTAGTCGAGGGTTCCAAAAGGTCCTGATTCGCGGGATCCATGATCAAGAGCTTTTCTATCTTATATTGGATCCTCATTTGATGGGCCAGGTAAATTCTCTTCTGCAGAAAAAGTTCATCCCTCCGTAAATTACTTTATTAATTAAAATAAAGAAAAAGAGAGACAAACATTATCTTAAAGATTTCTCTATTACACGAGAGACGCCCCCATGCAGTCTTGTTGGCAATCATTGAAAGGTCCTGATAAGTTGTTTTTTGTCCTGCAGAGTGCTTAAAAGAAGTAAAGAATATACATGTAGACCTTACCCTGCTGTATTTAGCTTAAGCAAGGAAAGCTGTTATTGGCTTGACCACGGGATTTCAACATGATCATACCATCTTCCTTTTTTGTTACGAGGATCTTTGTACATTTGTCCTTCCATTTTCTGCATAGTGACCTTGATCTGACATTTTGCAACATTCCAGGAAATTATCCAAACGTGTATCTGTGATTATCTATCTATCTTACCAAAATTCCAGACACATAACAAAATTCAGTTCTTCACAAGTTTGCTATTGTTAGAAACCAGAATGCAGTTGCCAATTCAACTGCTGGTCACTTAGGTCTGTGTTTTGTCTAGAAGTCATCTTGGCTTGTGAAAATTCCTGCCTCATCACACCATGAAATTGTTTTTTATCTTCCTGTGTGCTGGAGTTATTGTCATATATATCCTTTCTCCAGACATGCTGTTGGATCACCAAGACAGACACTGTTCCAAAGTCAGGCGATGTCAGGAGATCTCCCATGGGACCTAGTTCTTGATACTCTTTCCACTGTTCCATTCCAGACATCATCATGGTACTGCTTTCATGGTGCCTTCCCACTACAAAGAGGTCATAAATGTCTTTGATAGACTGTACTGCATCTATCGTTTCGGCCCCATTAGTGACAAATATCTCATTGTATGACACTGAACCGTCCCCAGCCACCTCCATTTGGAAAAGGCCAATGCAGTAATCGTCTACTACCTTCTCCCGATCCTTATCAACTGTCGAGGCCACGCTGTTGACGTGTTTATGGTTGCAGTAAGCGGCAGTTGGCGCTTGTCCTACGCTTGGTAGGAAGCGAACCACCGTGAGATTAACACCCTCTTGCTTTGCCATTCGAGCTGCGTAAGCTAGTGCCTCCCTGTCATCTGGGCCACCAAAGAACAGGACAGCCACATTGCGAAATGCATTGGTGCGAGTTTGAATCAGGCCTCGGTGTGCTAGGATAGCGACCGAACATGGAGCGTTCGCAAGGATGTTCTCATTCACGAGTCTAATTGCTTTGCTGCTTGATTCTGCAGTTTCCAGTATTTCCTTGTGGAAGGGAATGACGATGAGTACCGCCGACTTCTCTATGGCGACGTTTATGACATCTTCATGCATTGTTGAGTACGGGGATATCCTTGCATAATGTTCCACGATTACATTCTCATTAATCCACTGATGGCTGTTGAAGGCAGACTGTACTGGTCTGTTTTGATCGTCGTTAGAAAGAGAGTTGTTGGACAAGGCTTCAAGATAGATTATGTTGGATTCCCTCGCAGTGGCGTGGATGAGGTGAAGTGTGAAGACGTTGATGGGAGATTTTTGGCTGCCGCGGGTGCTCTCAAGTAGGCGGATGAGTGTTGGAACCATTTGGTGCTCATGAATGCACGCAAGAATTTGAAATGCAGCGTCTGATCTTAGATGTTGGACCGCTCTGCAGCTCATATGGTGTGATGCCTTGGGAGCCTTGCGGACAAACTTGACAGTGAAGCTTGTTATACTGTTGATCACCACAATGCCAACAACCATGATGGCGAAAATCTGGGAATCCCCATTGTCGACCTGAAGTTTCAAAAAATAGCAGACGCGACGCATTACGTATTGCACTAGAGTTGAAACAGAAAGAGAAATGGCACTAACAATCGAAAGCAAACAATGTTTAGCAATTTGACACCAGTCATAGAAGTTGATATGGGTTGAGTGCAAAGCTCTCTCGGTCTTCTTCTGCCCAAACATGACTAGCTACTACTAGTCTACTACCTGAGAGAAGTAGCATAACACACCGCATCAGCAGCCACAGTAATCGCATTTATACTAACCGATTTGCGTGTCGTCCAATGCAAGACTATGGCATCGACGATGCCCTTGGAGGTCAAGAGCATTCCGACGAGGCAGCCCTCCTGCAGTGTGAGCTTCAAGCAGCGAGCTGTCAAAGCATCGATCACATTCTTCGCCACGTAGGTGGTGACAAGGATGAGCACCAAAGCCCAGTCTGAGGAGCGCCTGAACATTTTGGAAAAGTCGACGCCCTGCCCAGTCAAGACGAGGATGAGGGGAAGCAGAAAGGTGACAATGTCCTCCAGCTTGCTGTTGAAGGATTCTGCAAGCAGGCCGCTGGGCATGACCAGGCCGGCGAGGAAGGGGCCCATGACCATCCGGAGACCGAGCATGTCCGAAACAAGGGAGAGCACCACCACGAACAGTAGAATCATGAAGACGTAGTATTCCTTCACTTCGTTCCTGATCCGCCAAAGTAAAAGCCGAGAAAGAGCCAAGGTGGACAGCGCCAGTGCTATGCCTGGGAGAAGAGACCAACAATGAATACGGTTCACTGACAGGAGCAGCAAGAAAACCTTAAGAAGGGGACGCGCACAGTCGCTCTGTTCGTTTTCAATTCTAGTTAGAAGGGATACTGCAAGTGGTTTACCCACCGATACGCTCGATCCATTTCACAGTAAACAGTCGAAAAATGAATGATGAGTTTCAATGACACAGACAGGGACACGGTAGTCCTACCACAGAAGCCAACCCAAAGAAACACGAGGGGTTTTCCGGGGACCTTGGGTGCAAGAAAGAAGTGGAACGTGAGCATGAGCAGGAGCTGAGTGTTGACGCCGCTGGTAAGGGCCAGCTTCGCAAACACCGTCTCCATCACTTTATGCTGAACCACGGTGTCGGCCAGCACGGACACCGTCGGGATGCCCAGGTACACGCCGATGGAGATCGGCGGCACATCGCACTTCATGCTCTTGGGGACGAGGTAGTTGATAAGATAGGTGAACCCGTGCGCCAGCACCATCGCCGACGCGTTGTTCACCACCGCCATGGCCATCGACTTCTTGTCCAGCCTTTTCAGCGACTTGCACAGGTTGACCTGTATACCCATCAGGAAGAACCAGAAGATGACGGCGAGGTCTCCCAGCACCTCCATCACCAGGCGCTGATGCGTGGGGAACAGGTCTTCCATGGCTCTCCCTGATATCCGCCCCAGCACCGAGGGACCAAGGAGAATGCAAGCCTGCACATTCCAAGTGTCTGTTCTCAGCAAAGCGTCACTCGCAGAGCAAGGACACGATGACGATGGTGCAATTATGACTGCAGAGGGGCTTTTGTTCAACTTTTCTATTTATTTCACGGGACATTTTAACCGAATAGATACGATGAAAACCTGCTCACTTCGTCATAAAAAGAGCATTTCTCGACTTTCCAAGTTTCCGAAAACTTTTGCATCCTCAAATATGTACAAGCCTACTTAAATCATTTTCTCTTACTTCTGCCTTGCCTCGACTCTTTCCTTTTTCAAATATAATATATAAAAGGATATGGTTACATGTGTTCATTTGTAAGTGCTGTGAACATATTGATCCAATGGCTGAAAATCAAGGTGCATGTGAGAGATTGAGAGAGGGAGAGAGTTGGTACCACGATGTCTGATGCAACTCGGGCGAGCTTCAAGGGCCTGGAAAGGAAGGCCACGGCACGGCAGGTGAGGGTGACGACCACCAACTCGCAGGCCAACAGAGGGATGTTGAACTCCATGGGATTGTCCCCCAGCCATACCCCTCGGCTGGTGATAATCCTCTTGTCGTCGCAAACAAAAGTTAAATGTCTATCCATCGCTTCCTCGCTCTCTCCCGTTGGACCTCACAAGGAGGATGCTTCCTACATTAAAAGTAGACCATGCAGGCTAACAAAAGAAAGAGACGCCATGAAACGTGGCGTGCCTCTTCAATATTTTATGGTGGGGAAACGACATGACCAAAGTCCAAACTTTTAGACCGCTAGAGGTTTTTGATTTTCCTTCCTGCGTCGCCGAGAATATAGAATCGACGCTTACTAAAGGGTACCGAGTGGAATGGGTCAACTCGACCAGGGCGGCCGATGCAGCAGAAAAAAATGGAAAAAGAATTATTAAAGTTTAAGCATTGCCCAATTTTTAAAAGTTAGGCTGCTGACAAAAAATATTAATTTTTTTACACAAAACAGCAAAAATACCTATTGCAAAGAAGTTGTTATCCCTATTCCCTTGACCTACAAAAGATATTTCTGTTTTCAAGAAAAACACTTTTGTCATGTTATATCAAAAATTGATGTTTTCTGATGATATCTTAAAAGTTAAGCTCCTATTCTTAACATTTATAAATTGAATGATGATTACTTATTTGCTCAAATGCTTTTCTGTAATTTTTTCTAAAAAAATATTTGTGCATATGGTGGTGATCAGAATTTTTGTGGTTCACAAATTTCGGCAATTATGTGAAAAATTAAGATGAATTGTTAATGAAGAAGGATATCTTTATACGACATGCATGCGGATGCAACTTAGCAGGTAACGTAGAGAGGCCATGCAAAACGAACACGCACTCCGAAAAATAATCAACAGGCACAGGATGTACTGAAGAAGGAAAGGTCAGCAATGTTGAATAATGCTATAGTTACTTCTCTTTTAAAGAAGTGAAACGAGTTTTCAATGTCATAAGAAATGCGCATCGAACGAGTTTCACATTTGGGGAAGCTGTCTTCTGAGAAGTGAAATGGTCGCCGCGAACAGAAATCCTTGAAAAGCTGGGTTCTGGACATGATGAGCGCACCACTTAAGGGATTCAAATAAGAGGTCATTCCTCATTTAGATAGATTTAGCAGCAGTCAACACCTCCTGATAAAAGCATACGCAGTTTGATAAATTCATTTAAGCTTCGTTTCATGTAAGATAGCTTCCTCAAAAAATTCAAAAACAAAATTGAATTATAAAAAGTTCATTTTGCACTGCACAAATGCAGAAATCATGTCCATTCAAATTCGATATGCATTCGACTCCCACAAAGGGTATATCAGATGGTAATCGATATAAAAAAAGCGAAAGAACCTCAACCATTTACTTTGTATGGTTAAAAAGATGGCGACCTTAACTATCGTCATGTTGCATTCTAATTCAATCCCCACCACACATCCCTAATGCAGGGGTGCACCAACTGCGTCGCCAAATTTAAATAGCTTTCATGGTTTTCCAGTTAATGTGCGGTGGAGATTGAACATAACCATGACCAAGTTAAATATTAAAAGGCCGTTGCTGCGCAATATCCTAAGATTAAACCGATGCAAGCACTGACTCGATTATATTCTGGAGGCAGGCGAAATGCATTTCGAAATAAGAAAAGGAGCTTAAATCTAAATGGTTTGGCTCTAAAAGCACAGATTTCACCAACAGGGAAAGAAATCTGTATTTCTTATTCAATTTTTGAAATTGTGAAAGAGACCAACGAACAGAGTCAGTTGTATGCTCATCCAGAACTGGGGGAAGAGTAGTTCCGCCGGAAAATGAAAAAAGAAATCGAGAAGTTGATTCCTCCCTGCTGCTGATCAAGCTCTAAGCCCTTTTTTGCCCACTTTGGTCCATGAAGGTCGATCATTCATTTCAGCGAGCCCTTGCCATGCGTGTGCAGAGACAAAAAACAATGGAAGTAAGAGTAGGAAATGAGAACCTACCGCATAAAGCCTCCCACCCATGAGACAATTGCTTCTCCTTAATCGACCTCAAGTTTCTTAGCCAGCAAGAAGTCCCTGGGAGAAGTCTGCAGAAAAGAGAAGCAATTTGTTCTTAGATATAGCAGGAAGGCCCGACCAACCTTCAGAAACTACCTGAGTTCCGAGTTTCAAACAAATTAAACGATTGGGAGCCGAGTGCCAACTAGCCCGTGTCTTACCCTAGAAAGACAAAATGACATGCCACGGCACGTTGACTTCGAGCTACCGGCTGGGTGGTGCCTTTGACTCAGGCTAGTTGGCTCCTACGGTTGATCTACATATGTTCTTCCCTAACTATCCACGTAGTAATTATTCTTTCGAAGGACGTAATACACCCTCCACAAACCTGGAAGTATGATCGGAAAGTCCAGCAGAACACGGATAAGCGCCTCCCCCACGTCGACATGTCACCAGGAGGTTGCCACGGCGTGAAAACCGAACCATCAGACCTCAGAAACGAGAGGAGCCTCTCGTTCTCGTCCTTCGCGATCTCCACCCCTGCCATCTTTGCCGATGACAGTCGCCTCTCTTCTGCCACTCCGAACCAATCTCCGGCCACAAGGTTCGTCGTCTCCTCCTTGCTTGTCCTGGACGTCGCATCATGTCTGGCAACCCCGTGGTAAAGAGCATCAGCATACGATTTGTAGTCGCAGCCTTCCGGCTCAAAGCCAGTGGTGGGCGTGCGAGAGTCCCTATCGAGCCTGTGGTGCGGCTCGAGCAGAACCATGTGAGTGGCGGGGCCTCTTCCGACGGGAACGATCTTCATGCGGCATATTCCTGTCAGCGAGCGGACGAAGTCGCTGAGTTTCTGGTAGCCAAGCGACGCGTGATCGAGTTCCATCCCGCAGGTAGCCCTAAAATCTCCCTTGAGAGAAGACAGCGGGTAACACTCCCCGTCCTTAAGCCTCTTATACACCTCTCCCAAGAAGTCCGGTAGCCACTTGACGAACTTCCTCACCCATGGAGTTTCGAGCTTCGACAAATTCGAGACAGCATCCACCGGTATCCCGTCCCTGAGTTTGTCGACCCACGACACCAACTGCTTCCTGCTGTCGTCTGCTTCTTCCAGGGCCATCCCGCCAGAGAGTTGCCGGAACGGCTGAGGTTGGGGCTGCGACCAAGGGCTGGCGGCATTTTCAGATGACGTTGCCGACGATATCCCGATCATGGACTTGGGTACTGCTCCTTTGATCTCCACTTTCTTGCCGAGTATGGTGACGAAGTGGATCTCGACGGCGGCTTCCACGGATTCCTCGTTCTTGAACGTCACGAAGCCGAAACCACGAGGATGAATGTGCTCTCCAGCTTGGCTTCCGATCACCACCGCGTCCTTCACGGGGCCAAAATGGATTTCGAAGAATTCTCCGAGAACATCTGTCAGGGGCAGATCTGTTGCTCAGTCCACCAAGCCGTGCAAAATCAAGGTCATTGAACGTGAGGACATCCATGAATATAAGTTTGGAGTCCGGGTTGTGGTGACGAAGCTGGTTACTCCATATAATTATACGGAGTCAATGTGGATCAGCGCTTAAGTTGGTCGGTCGCCGGTCCTTGCCGGTCCGGCCCTATCCCTGATGTTTAAAACCCGGCCCAGCTGGATGCTCGAAATTTGAGGTTTTGATTAAAATAAAAAATAATAATTTTTAATATAAAATATTTTTTTAAATATAAAATATATATTTAATAATATAATATATGTTATTATTAAATAAAAATAAAAAAAATTAATCAAAACGAATTCGGGTTCCTTCGAGCTGGCTCCGGTCAGTTTTTTCAGGCCCAAGTCTAAGCTCGATCAAGCCGGGTACCCAGGCTCAATGTTCAGCTTAGCTATGGCACGAACCCGTAGGGTTAATGAGGCTCCCTTAGCATATCAAATGAAGCCCTCCCGAGCAACATACATACTGGTTTTCCATATACTTGGCCGAATTAGCGCTAGCTATCATATGACGATGACGTGACAGTAATCATGCAGCTAGAATTTTTAGTACTAATAGCCAGAAAGATGACGCTAAGCCATGCCAGTACCTGGTTTTAGCATGAAAGACTCAAAACTAATTTAAGAAACATGTTTTAACGGTGAGACTAAGACTCTGGCATGTTTTAGCATCATCATCCAGAATCCACTTCATGGAAAAAATGTCACCAGAAGTAACAGAAGGAGAGAGTCCGCCGATGAAGATCTTTCTCTTTAGTTCCTCCTGAACGTGCGCCTGAGCAAAGGTAAAATTCACTCTTCAAACATTGCCAACAATGAATAACGGGGGATGGCTTTACCGGTTGCCGACGAATTACCTCTATGGGACGTCTGAGTTCCCCGTCCCCATGTGCAAAATAGCACCTCTCTCCCCTCATGCAGCCGCTCGAAGATTCATAATACCGACATATCTCCATCTTTGTGATTGCTAGAGCCGCCATGCAACACCTATTAGTAGTGCAGAAACCATTAACAAATAGTTCAGATTATGCTATGTTTACGTCCTCCTCTACTTCACGTTCTTTGTAAAGACCAAGATCGAGAATGGTATACCATCAACAATCACACGAGTACACGACTATTTGATGGGACTATGAAATTTAGTGGATTATGAGCTGTATGGCGTCATGAAGGCACAGTACAATGCCGTTAGTAAAGAGATAACCGAAACTGTGGCTAAAAGCTTACAACCACAGTCAATTTACATCTTCATCCCCCATGGCTTTGCATATATATATATAATATTTTAATTAAACCACTATCTCACTATCTGATATCTTATGATACCAAACCACACATATATAAATAAAAATTAAGTTCGTATGAATACGAATGAAATTTAAGTCAATCAGTTGATACATTTTAGTTAATCTAATGAGTTCAACTTATTGTTAATTTATATTGAATGATTTAATGAATTGAAATCACAACTTCACATAAATACAAATGAGATTTAAGCTATTAATTTGATTCATTTTAGCTAATCCATTGTGTTTAATTTGTTGTTATATCTATTTTGAATGGTTTAAGAGACTGAAATCATTCGTATGAATGTGAAAGCTTTTTAAGTCAATCATTTGACAATTATATCTAAACTAATGACTTCAACTTGAGCGACAAATTTTTCACATATGCACTATCTTTAGAGAGGATAAATATATCAGTTCAATCCTAAAGGTATAAGTTGGACTTCTATAAATTAAAGTAGCAAAAACAACGCCCTTTTCATTTGTCAAATCCCGTACGTGGAACAAATATGGATTCTAGTGATAATCCAACAAACAAGTGCAATTCTTAGTAGTTGGGGGGAAAGGGGAAAAAAGATATCTGGGATATTGATCAAGAAAGAAAGTGTTATATGCAAGAGCTTAAATTACAAAAAAGAAAGGGAATCATCGAAGCTCCTATGTCATTACTCATGGCCTCCATCCATGAAACCAACAATTTTCTTAGGTATCTTGAAACTAAATAATTGCATCATCGATTTCAGTCAGTTGATTGAGAAGGTAATAATGACATAAAATTAACTAACTAGGTGGAACATATATCAGGAAAAAAAAACAACACCAACAAGCCTTCCTTAGGCTAGCTTAACACAATGCCACCAGGTAGCCCACAGTGTGAGATGAGCAAACAGGTTCTGCAAATGTATCTGCAAACATTTCTGGTGGAGAAACCAATATGTGTTCCTATCTAGAAATTTTCTGATCGGGGACCAACTATTTACACCTTGTTAAGGGAAGTACTTCATATTCCTGAATTTCTTATACATGGACAGTACCACACGTTTGTCTTTGACATTATGAAGCATTACTTAATCTAAATAAACAGTGTGCTACTGATATGGTAAGATCCGAATTTAAGCACAAAATGAATTCTTGGTGTGTATAATTAAATTGATGAGTAGACCTAATGGTTAGTTGTGAAACTGCATGTACAGTTAGAAGCTTCCAAGATGCTAAAAAATGATCAATCCTGATCGAGCCTGTATCTGAACAAGATACGTTGCATAAGAAAATCATTTAAAAGAAATAAACAAAAGGCTTAAAAGAAGACATGACTTGTTAATTGGGCTACGCAAGCATATGCTATTGAATCTTTAGGAGAACTGGAAATCAAGGATACGAAGCGACAATTGAACTGAACCATTTCAATTCAAGAAAGTATCATGAACTCAAAAAGAAACAGAAAAAGATAAGCGGTGATCAAGGCAAGATTTAATCCGATGGCCCAGGCAGGGGCGCAGAGGTTTTGAGTTTCTCAAGAACAGAGATCCACTGCACTGCCTGAGGATCACTGCTTCTTGCATTCAACGCCTTCAAACTCCGAAAACCCTAACAGGATCTTCAGAATTCTAGAACCCTAACTTGTTCAACACCTTAACCCTAATACTCAAGGTAGCCACTCTGCAATTGGATTCACAACTACGGGCCATGATGAGAAGAAGGACCGATAATCTAGAAGAAGGACCGATAATCCAGAGTCTCTAAAGTTCACAGAACCAGTAAAATCAAGAATTACGTATCGGGTTCGCTATATCTCCAATCAAACAAGAGAGAGAAAATAAAATGAGATCAATCACGGAAACAGAGAACGCAATAAGATCACAAAGTAATCGAAGAGAGAGAGGGAAGGAAGGAGGAATGGTTTTTTCTCACTCTTCTGGTGGATCTCCATTACCGTGAGGGGGACGAGCCGGTGGGGACGGAGATTGCAAATGGGAAGACGCAGCATGTAGGACCACTTTATATAGTGTATGGGTTGGGACTTGGGAAGGAGGGATGCCACAGAACACTTCTTCACTGGACGTTTCAAAAACCTCGCCCGTAGTGTGAGCGCCGATGCCCTTAGCGGCATCATCCAAAGGATCTATTCAGCAACAAGTTAAATTAAAACTCGATACTTAGAGAGAGAGAGAGAGAGAGAGAGAGAGAGAGATGGAGACCTGATTTATTGCTCTCCTTCTCGGGCAACCGGAGTTGCCTGTCCACGGCGAAAAGTACGATTTCCCTGTAAATGGTGAAAGACTCCGTCGTCCTAGAGACGCATATTGACGCCATTTCGATCGCCCCCTCGATCTTCTTCCCCCTCGCCATGGAAAGTCACAGAGAGAGAGAGAGAGAGAGAGAGAGAGAGAGAAGAGAGGCTTTTGGCCGCGGGAAAGAGAGAGAGGTACCAAGAAACGGAAAATGGCGCGGGGGAATTCGCGTGGTTTGATTTGAAAAATGATCGGCGACGGAGAATTTACAATGAAGACCGCCAGCTTTTACATATATCACAGAAAGAGGCTCTCGTTTAAACCTATTTCACTTAACGCTCTTTCTTTTCTTTTTTTTTTGTTTGCGTTTCATTAAGAGCAACTCCATCCCCATGTGAAATTTTTCCCACCGGAGAGTGCGCCTATAATTCAAATTAAATTGGCAAATCAGTGATCAAATTATACCTCAAACTCAGCACTAAAGGTTTCTCCTGTGCACCAACTCCACGGTAATAGTCTTCCTCGCACTTGAACAGCTCTTCCTTTGCCTTGTGAGTGAGCCAAGCTAGCCAAAAGGCTACCCCTTGCTCTCACGTCCCGGTAGTGCCGATAGCGTTGAGCACTGCACTGGTGCTGTACCCCCAGCCCCAGCCCACATTGGTGTCCAGAACGTACGATCGCAGTGAACGTGTCGAGTATCGCGTAGTCATAAAGAAGAACCAGTCAACAAACACTTTTTGGCCCCTGCTCTTGTCAAACTGGTACGCGCCGACCATGATGAAGGTAAAGTTGTCCCGGCTACACGGAGTGTGACCACTGCAAAGGCTAAGCACAACAGGATGAACTGAGTCGGCATGAACTCAGTATGTAGTTACAGGAAGTAGGGGCGGAACCAAAAAATTTTCACTAGGGAGGGCCGAATTAAAGTTTCTAAATTTTGACTGGGGTTGAAGTATCATTTTTTTTTTTAAATTTTTATATAAAACAAGTATATTCTAAAATTAACATATATATTTTTTTTTAAATTTGAGGTGGGGCCAAAGCCCAAGCGAGTCCTACCTTGGCTCTGCCCTTGATAGAAAGGTGTAGCAAAGAATGAAACTACTGACACAAATGTATCATCACCCGTTTAAAAATAAAAAATATTTTTTAATTATAATTTTTTTTTAAATATGAAAGATATTTGTTAATAATAAATATATATTATTAAAACAAAAAAAATTTTAAAAATTATTTTTAATCCTAAACGGGCCAAATAGGGTAGGGCCAGGCTGAGCCGGCCCCAACACGCGGGCCTAATCAGCAATTAGGCAGAGTGCTCCATTTCGGTGTTATGAACCTAATATAAAAACCTTTTTCTTGGCACACTGCAATGAATAACGTGGCCCGGGAACATGGCCATCTTCACCCACATGCCTCAGCATACTCACCGTCAGGGCTTGCTATGGGACGTGTAAATAGAGGTGGGCAAGGAAAACTTAAGCCTCCACTCTTTTTTTTAAACAAGTTTGAAAGAAAACTTAGGCCACAACCTGAGGTGATATTGTTATTATGCCATTCCATTTAGTAAGTGGAACTAGGGTTGAGTATTGGGCCAGGCTGTACCAGCCTAAAGGTCCACAAAGCGGGGCTCCGATAGACAAAAAGATCTTGATGGCTGCCCAAGGTGAGCAAGGGTCCAACCATCAACTTTATGCTTGTTGGGTAACTTACTTTATGTTCAACCTTATTTAAAACTATCAACATTATCAAGACTTTCTAAGAAAGTGTTCAGGGATGTGCTAATAATTTTTAAGGAATCCATTATGAATCTAGTAACTCTAGATCTCCTACCCCAAGCTCCATTAGGAATAAACTCAGCTCGAGATTGAGTTATCTGTTAAATGAGTCAAGTTCTAGCCAAAATTGAAGTCAAATAGTTAAAATGAGTGGAGCTGTAGTTGCAGAAACTTGACTTGTGTTACTTAGGCTTGGATTAAGCACACTACAAGTAGGCCTGGGCCATTGGCAGGGTATCGATCACGGTATCCATCGGGTTCCCGGTACTCGGCCCAATGGGCCCGGGCCCGATGGTGCAGCTCGGGTCGGCCTGATCCGGCCTGTTAATAATTTAAAAAATATTTTTTAATTTAATAATATGTATTTTATTATAAAAAAAATTTTATATTATAAAAAACTATTTTATAATTAAATTTTTTTTTTATTATCAAGCGGGTTGGGCCGGTCCAATGGCCATCTTTAAGTACAAGTGACACGCAGAAAATGTTTTGCAAATTAATTTGTCACATTTCTAGTGGGTGATATGGCTCGGTTCGGTCAAGTCAGAGGAGTCGGTTCGATTTCTCGACCGGTTCACAGACGAGACTGAAGACATGGGGTGCATTTTCTAAAAATTTTAAAAAATGATACTTTCACCTCCGCCAAAATTTAAAAACTTTAATTCAGTTGTTCTCATAAAAAAAAAATTTGAGCTCTGCCCCTGTCTATATACATGTCTCCATGCCTGCCGTTGAGGGGCTGTTCAGCAAAGAAAGACCAACATAGCATGGGCACTCCTGAGCAGATGCTCTCCATAGTTGCGTTCCACCCATTGTGAGTGAAGAAGCCACCTACTGATTGATGGATGGGCCAGCACCTCCTCTTGTGGAGCCCACTCAACTGGATTCTCCTGGTCTCCATTTCTTTGTGCTGTTGAATGTATCTCAGAATGGCACTGAGTCGCCGCTCAATTGAAATTCCCGAATTTGGTGCTACTAATGAATTTGAAAACTAAATATTTTGATTAGGATAAGAAATTTTTCACTTGAAAAAAATGGGCATGAACTTGTGACTTTAGTATTAAGAAAAAAAAAAGTTTTTTTTAGACGAAACAAGCAAGTGGGGTTGCCGGATAACAAGTACCATGTTTTTTTTTCTCCAGGGGTCCAGATACATGGGGACAGTCGCGGACTATGGCGAGGACCATGACGGGGACAAGGATGACCATGCCAAAGCCGCACGCTAGGAGGGCAATAAAAGATGACTGTCTCATATTGTCATGGGTCGGGCCAAACTAAAAAAATTTGATTTTATTAATACAAAAAAAAAATCTGTGCAATTTGATTTTTTTAATAATTTTTTTTTTTTTGCGATCACGCCATGGGCCGTGCGGGCCCCCCCCCTCCCTCCGCCCCTGGACACATACCTATATCTGAGTATCCAGAATTGTAGTTGTCGGATAACAAGTACCATGTTTTTTTGTATCCTGGGGTCCATATACATGGGGTTGATCCTCGTAAATGGTCGTCATCTCAATTACAACAGGTGCTCTATCTTCATTATCTTTTGTAAACGACAACAAAAAGTCAAAGTTAGTATAAAGAATTTTGTTAATAGAAACCAACTGAAACAAATTATACACTGAAGTAGAATAGTAATAAGAGAAAGTGATATACCATGGGGTCTGCCGCTGTTGCAGAGGCGGCAGCAGTCGCGGACTATGGCGAGGACCATGACAAAGACAAGGATGACCATGCCAAAGCCGCACGCTAGGAGGGCAATAAAAGATGACTGTCCCATTTTGTCATGGTTCGGGTCAAACTAAAAAAATTTGATTTTTTTAATACAAAAAAAAATTTCTGTGCAATTTGATTTTGTTAATAAAAATTTTTTTTTTTTGCGCTCACCCGGGCCATGGCCGCCCCTGCCTCCGCCCCTGGACACATCCCTATATCTGAGTATCCTGAATTGTTGTTCTCTTTTGTCCACACCTTCACCTGACTTTGCACCCACACTTATGTAATATAGTGCTAAAGCCTAAACACATATATGATATAACCAACTGAAATTGCAAATGGGAACTAGATTCCACATAAAATGTACTGTACCAAACATATATAAAATATGCACATGTATGTCTCATATGTAATATATATTTTCTACCATTTGGATATGCAATCTATAGGGTTAGTTCAGTTCAACCATAAACTTACAAGACCAAACAATCTTCATTCTTCAACTCCTCGTCCATTTGCCGATACATATTGTTGATGAAACCTTCTGCTCTGGCGAACAGTTCGTTCGCCTCCCCTTCCTCCCTATTTTGATCATCGTAAATGGTCGTCATCTCAATTACAACAGGTGCTCTGTCTTCATTATCTTTTGTAAACGACAACAAAAAGTCAAAGTTAGTATAAAGAATTTTGTTAATAGAAACCAACTGAAACAAATTATACAGTGAAGTTGAATAGCAATAAGAGAAAGTGATATACCATGGGGTCTGCCGCTGTTGCAGAGGCGGCAGCAGTCGCAGACTATGGCGAGGACCATGACGAGGACAAGGATGACCATGCCAAAGCCGCACGCTAGGAGGGCAATAAAAGATGACTGTCCCATTTTGTCATGGAGCGCTCCAAACGTCAATGTTGCCATTACTGAACAACGGAATGCATACAAAAAGTAATGAGTAAAGTGGTTGAAAATATCTAATAAATACTTATTTAAAGAAAAAAAAGAGCTGGCGAGTTAAAAATTTCTTCTAAAAGTTTCTTCGCTAAGGAATTGTTTGATGCATTGGAAATATAGAGTTAGAGTTCAAGGGCGAGCACTCGTCTCGCCAAGCTGATTCAGTTGAATTGAAATTAGAAGAGGTGCAATGAGGATAATATCAGGACGATGAGTACGTGCATTTGACAAACTGGCGATTTTTTGTTTTCTAAGCAAACTTCCACTCAATGGAAGAAGCCATTCTGTTGACAGAGACAAACCATTGCATTTTATCATTGGTTA
>JAANDH010001089.1:0-50103 GCA_011799765.1 Nymphaea thermarum
GTGTTAAGACATTTAATGTCCTTGTAACATGTGAAGAGTCTCCTAGATTTCTATGTTGTAGTTAATGTCCTTGTGATATGTGAAGTCTCCTAGGATTCTATGTTGTAGTTAATGTCCTTGTGATATGTGAAGTCTCCTAGGATTCTATGATGTAATTAATGTTCTTGTAGCTTGTGAAATCTCCTAGGATTCTACGTTTAGAGACTCTTAGAATTCTGGAAATTAGATTATAAATAGAGGCTGTGCAAACCATTTTGGTCACGGCTTCTTCTCCTCAACTTCTTGTTTTCATTCTCTCTTTCTCTCTCTCTCTCTCTCTCTCTCTCTCTCCTCCTACATGAGTGTTGCTTTCTGGTTTCAGACGTTGGTGCTAGATTTCTATCACATTGTTCAAATCCATGTGATCTCAAAATAGTCACTGTTGTCATATATTTTGGAGATATTGCGATATTGAAGTGAGAATTGGACACTTTGAGTTAAACTGGAAACTATTTTCATATACTGAAAATAAAGGAAATTTATATATAACATGATAATGTTGGCAAAATCTCATAAAAGCTCTATAAAATCTTGAGACCACTTTATCTTTTTTTCTAAAATCTAAACAAGTATTTTTAATTCTTATGTTCAAATTATCATTTTTTCTGTAGTTGCATTTGGATGCTGCTTTTTTAAACAATCTTAACAGTCCATTTTTTCTTAAGATGCCCTTGATATTATCAAAAGACATTTATCATTGTAGCCTGTAGGATTTCTCCTTGAGATATAATTGATACTAAAATGTCTAACAGTGAGATTGTGAAGTTTATGTACTATGTGTTAGACCTGGCCACATGTACTTGTTCTTGTACCAAAGACCCCTCATATATATATATATATATAGGAACACCTAATGTGCAAAAAAGGACTTGAGAATACCTACATTGAAGATTTTGAGAAATCTTCAGGGATCCATATAATCACGTCTCATATACTTAATACTAATAAGCATCTCATTTCATAAGAAGTCGAGTACAGGAGCAGTTGAGATCTGCCATCCTGGCATTCATGTCAGTTTTGGGGCAGGTCCTTATAGTTGGTATGAAATCAGGTTCTTTACTCAAACTTAGGTACAAACATGCATAATATGTACTCCTTAAATTAGGGTGGTTACGAGTTGCGACACCCTATCTGCAGACTTGATATAGTCCCATATTGAAAATTTTTTAATGTTCTATACCTCCATGTTCCACACTACCGGGCGTCTTGATACTTAGCCTTTATAAGTACTAATCGGAATCAATTACAGTGTGGATTGGGATCGCCCATAACAAGCACTCAATCAATTCCAGGCTGGCTCATTACATTCACAGTGTTAATACTCAAAATAACATCCTCATCCATGAAAATACTTTGTCATAGTCCTACATCTAAGGTTTTGAGAATGGTCAATGGGCCTATATAGCTAAGCCCTACTTTGTTGTGTCTCAGTTTGCGTTCCTTGCCAGTGTTGTGCACCATAAGGCAGGTTGAGATCCACAGAGTTGACATGATACCTGGTCAGCCTTGGACCTGGTCCATTCACACACACCTACGTCATGGGGCCTCCACTCTCCAGGCCCACACAAGTTGCATCCAGGTATCTAATTAATTCAACGTATTCTTTCTGGAGAGATACGCCTTGAAGAGATTCCCCTACTTCTGAAGCATCTTTTTGTATATTTCATTAGTCACTTCAATGCTTCCATGAGAGTCAGAGGCATGCATGCATTTGCAAACTTTGTAGTCAAAATCTCAAATGCTCCAGATATGCTTTTGAAACTTTTCTGCGTTACCTCAATACTCATTGCAAAATGTTTGTTGGCTCGCAAACCGCCAAGAACCTGATAAGCCTATTATTAGCTTTCATGAAATAGATATAAGAATTTGAATTTAGTTTGTGCCATCCAAAGACAGATTGACCTAAGATCTGAACAATCTAGAGTTTATATAAATTTAGCACACCAACAAAATGTTGTCGGAACAGGTGGACAAAAGAACGACAGCTTTAAGAATGGAGGTGCTTTGTGGAAGTCAAGACACTATAAGTTACAGTTATATTGCCATTTTCTATAGAAGAAAAAAAAATTGTCGCTAAAAGGCGTCAGAAACTAATATACCCAACGGCGATTGCCACAAGTTAAGTTCGTCCACAAGCCACAGAGCCGAAACTAAGCAGTTCTCAACCCAATTATCGTAGACACGTCTATCATTTTTTTTTCACTGTAGCAGGGTCATATTAGAATTTCATAATAATCATCGAAATGGTACTTCCGGGGGCAATCAAAAAGAGTCAATTTCGCAACACGTGAAAGACCAACCTACCAATTCTCCCTAAAATTTCCAGATCACAAGAACAGCGTGCCGTTTCTTTAATAAAAATTGTATAGAAATTACAATAAGAAAACGAAATAGGCAGGAAATTCAAAATTATTTCCACATTTTTGTTTGGGATCGTACCCTCGCAATAAAGTGAAACCAACAACAGACTTCGGAATCGACAAGGAAATGCGTGCAGTTTACTGCCAAAACAGGGACAAAGCAAACCTTATATATCGAGGAAGGTTATCAATCTCATCATAGACAGAAGGACTGAGGCCGTTCAGTGCCAGGAAATCGATGAAAGCCTTTGGCAAGGGAATCTTCGTAGAGGGTTCCTTCTGTAACTGAACATTGGACCGCTCCGAGCGACCTTGATTTTCCATTGCCAGATGCCGCCCCAATTCCTAACAGAACACCAGAAATCTATCCAAAATTCACGAAACCAACGTCCATTTAACCCCCCATAAGCCAGAAATTCGCCATGATATAGCTGAATCTACCGATTTTCTCTACATGCAGAAGAAATTGCAAAGTGGTCGCGTTTATGCAGGTGCCCTGCCCACTCAGAGAATCTGACAAACCCAACGCCGTTTCCCCATTCCTAACATGTGGCTCAGCAATCTGATTCGCCCCATATTGAAGATGCAGCTCTAATTAAATTGGAGTTCCAAAACTCAGACCGATTCCTCCAAGCGCAGCAGAAGTAACAAAGCTGTAGCACCGTCACTAAAACCTAAGAGTTTGAAATCCCAAGTCCGCCAAAGACCCTAAAAGCCACCCCCGGAGACCTTTCGGGCCGCAAAGGAACGCCATCGTGATATCAAGTATAATCGTGTAGACATGAATAAACTATCCAAGATATTTTATCGGTACTTTAGTTTTTTCATTTTTTCTTCCTTTGTATTTTATTCCGTTTCTTCCCCTCCTTTTTGAGGAAAAAACAATCATTCCTGATAGGTAGGTAGAATTGAAGCAAACACCTATTGGGGGCTCGGGTCACCCATCTAATTCAGTGATCCAAGTCGCAAAGAAAAGCTTGGTCTCAACAATTTACAAAGAAAACATTGTCCTTCTTGACATTATTTAACTTTTAATTATTTATTTAAATCTAACAATCTTGCAAGCTACTTTTGATTTTGAGCCCCAATCCAAACTATCGATGAAGAAAGAGGGATATACAGGAGGGAGAAACTTCTTTCTATCAAGAAGCACTTTTACTGCATGTTGTAGGCAAAGGCAATTGTGTACACGGGTGAACACGAGCCAAGTCTAGCCCAAGTTTAGTCAACTCGAGTTCGGCTTAACTAATGAAACCTCGAGCTCGAGAATAGCTCGACCAAAGCAACTCGAGCTTGACTCGATTAAGGCTTGACAAACTCGTTTACGTAGAATTGATATTCATCGTTATGTGTTGAGCTCGAGCTCGAGTCAGTTAAGCTCGACAAACTCTTTTAAATGGAATTGATATTCATTGTTACGTGTTGAGCTCGAGCTCAACTCGATTAAGACTCCATAAACTCGAAAACTGGATTAAGTATCTACAAACTCGATTAAGGCTCGACTCGGCAATTACATGTTGAGCTCGAACTCAACTTGATTATTTGAACGAGTCGACTATAAACTCGAGCTCCAAATGACTCGACTCGAGCTCATTCACGAGCTAAGCTTTAACAAGTCGAGCTCGGTTCACCCCTACGTACACCAGCCCAAATAAATTGCTTTATTTATGTATGAATACCTCTTTTACTTTTATTATTGATATATGGGTGCCCCTTAAAGTTTAAGGTTGAAAGTTGAAACTATTATTACTCCAGAGCCTATTTGCATTCCAATGGAGCACACCTAACTCTTACTTGAAGATGCTTCCTGCCCATTGCGCTAACCCCCTCGGCATACTCTTCATCTTAGAGTCAGGAGTTACAGTTAAAGGGTTTAATAGCTGATTCCACAAGGCTCAGACCAGGGTTTCTCTTCAAACCCTGTGACTAAAAATGTGACACAAAGCCAGGCGACTGCAAATTATGCACCAAAGCAAGAAGTGGTTCCAGTGGCCATTGAATAATGAAACAGCTCCAAGGTAGAGAAGGAACTCAATGGTTTCTTTGTAAAGAAAAAAAATGTACAAATAACGACTTTCATATTGGGGATCACTGTACACTTTGGTTACACAACATGGTCAGTCGAAGCAGCCTCCTACAGCCTCTCATTCTCATGTTACAAGGATCCTTCCCTAAAAGTTCAAAGTTACTACAATCTGCAGAAATCTTGTGAGGGAACATCATACAGGAAACATCTTAATTGCATCGGCCACTTTTGTTCTATGCTCCCTTTCAACAGACGAGATGGCAATAACAGCCTAACTGGAAGACACAAAGAAATCAAGAATGTGATCGCACAAGCCCGAAAGTACAGAGGGATCTGGACCTGAAGAGGTTGCTGAAGAGAAACTTGGTGCTGGATTCTTGAGGAGCAGAGTTCAGACCAGCAGAGTTGTGTTTCACTTTAAGAATTGTTTGTCCAATCACTGACCTTATATGGTCAATTGTCTTTTCATCAACAGGATGCCCAGAGGCACCACACACATAGAAAGTGTTGATTGCTTTGCCCCTACTGGTTGTCACTTCTGCTCTAGTGACAGATAAGCTATTCTCACGAAACAGCCTTGTGACATCTGAGAGCAGGCCAACTCTATCAGTGGCGCATAATTCGAGCTTCAGTCCCTGAAATTCCCAACAAAGAAGGAATGAGTGTTCAATGGAAGTACATGGGCAAGAGCAAAAGTTGGGAAACAACACCTACAGGCTACAGAAATCAAGAACGCAAAATTATAAGGCCAGTCACAGGAAGAAGAAATGTTAAAACAGTATTTTTCATTCTGAAGATTAAAAAGAATAAAGAAATCTACACAAATAATGATTCCTATATCTCAAAACTAGATAGCAGATATTATACAGTTGCTTAAATAATATATATGGACAATTAAAGGGTGATGTTCTGAACTATCTTGTGCATTCTAACCCCGTTTTAAGCTTTTGTTTGATATTTTAAGCATGTAACTGGCTAAAACAATGAAGCCTAATACTGTAATATGCAAGGATAAAAAAACAACCTGCTCATCATGAGCGCTGAAAATGAAGATCCATTCATAGCAAATGCAGTTGAGAAAAGATTCACTTAAGACGTTTCCAAACATAGACCTATTAATTAACAATTCCATGACTTCCTGATTCTAAAGTTCAAAATGACTCCATTCATTCCTGGCAGGTCCAATCAAAATATTCTGCAAAACCCTATACCAAGAAACAAATATCATTAACAGAAACAAGGACTATGAAGCAAAATAAGTACTGAAGTATTTGAGATAACAGACCTCTGAAACTCTTCTCTCTATTGCTGCCTGAAGACATTGGACAAGGCGCTGCCTTTCAGCTTCTGAATTTACAGGGCACCCATCTAAATGCCGAATGTAATATTCCTTCAATGAAAAAAGCAACAGAAAGAAAAGGATTCAGTTTGACATGTAATCAGACACGTTGTACAATTTCACGAAAATGATCAGGTTTGTTTCACAAATGATAAAAACCACAGAAAGATCTATTTTCATATTCAGATACACAATCAGTCTTAAGTTTATGGAACTGAATTTGACTTGCCGTAATTCCGAGGGACTATCTAGTCACAGTTCAGTATTACCTGATAAGCTTCAGGTGTTTCTGCATCAACATTTGCGTGAAAAACCACATATTGCATGTCCGTCAAAGTACATACTGTATCAAAAAGAAGCTTTGGCCTATCCCTGCAGCGAATGGTGACAACTGAGTAGTCCTTCTCAGTGCAATCCATAACAGTTACATGAGGCCTAAGACTGCCAATTATGCAGTCTTGATCACCTCTTTCATAATCCCGGTCGGCAAACATCATCTGGTGCAGCCTCCTCTCTGTGTGAGTATAACCAAAAGAAACAGTTGCACTTGCACCTCTACTTCTGTTGTTGCCTCTCAATACATTGCACAGAAGCTCCTTGATCCTAGAAAGTCTTTGTGGGTCATTAATAGGCAAACCAGTTGCTTCATCAGTTACATGTATCACTGCTCCAGCTCTAGTGTTATGGGTCCAGAGTTCAACATTCACCACATTGCACTTGAGATAGGCAAGAACTGCAGAAACTTCTGAGAGTAACCCTGGACGATCGGTACCTGTTAACTCAATTGATGTGTGCTCATTTGATGGTTGGATACCAATGAACCTTCCCATAGTATGGGTGCAAGAGGGATCCTCACCCAGAGACTGCACATTTAGTTATCCAACATCACATGCTTAGCTAAAGATAGTAGAAAACGGAAATGTTGCTTGGCTGTTTAAACAGAAACCAATTAGATTCCAAGTTAGCTTGGTTTAACATAGCATAGGAAAGGCAATGTTCAAAGATGACTAGTTCAACCAAGCCCATTTGAGGAAAAATAGAAGATACCAACTAGTTCATTTATTCTCACATGTAGAAAAGGACTCAGGGAAGGCCAAGCTTCTGTGTGTCAATGGGGACTTCTTAACTTGTCATGCTCAGAGTTGACTTTCTGGTCTACTGACTCGTTTAAATACATTCATCTTGAATTACAAGGAAGCTAAATCTAATTTTCATGGAACTGCATTTCTTTTTAAAAAAAAAAAACGCTCAGAGTAGCTGAGTAGTAACAAACCACTCCAGTGTCCTGAATGTGGGAATGCAAACAATTCAAGTTCACCTAAGGTAGAAATACCGGCAATCAGATTCCATGGACTTCAAAACAAAAATCAGACAAAATCTCAAGAACAAGCAGATAGCAGAGGTAAGGTAACAACTGAAAATTCTAAGGCATGCTGGTGGTAGATGAGGACAGTAACATGAACAAAGCAGATCGCCAGCAAACATTCAGCAAGCTCCAACTCAACTTCACCCCAAAAATGTTGAAAATACAGATAATTAAAATGTACCTCCCGAATGCAATCCAAAATCTTCTCATCTCTGACTTTTTTCCCCTCTGAATCAGTTACATTAAAAACTTCAACAGAAACAAAAAGTAGGAAAGAACAGTCAGATCCTTATAGTCCACATTAATGGGGAAAAAAAATAGAAAAGATACTAACGTTTCAATGAAAGAACAAGTACAGTTCTCTATGAAATCGGAGCTCTCAAAAGAGGCTTCCTAAATAAACTAAAACTGTGGTGAAAAAGATGTACTTGAATATTGGTACTTCAAAATACTTGAAGAATAGGATTCTTTTCTTATTTTGGACAACAAGATATAATAACTTATTTTGGCTCCCATGAGATTCTCAAATTACGTAAGAAATAGACGAACATAAAATTACCATCCATGAACCAACCCCCGTCTGAAGAAATGTAGGCCTTCGTGATAATGAGATTTAAATCAGTGAGTATCTGGACAACTTCCAGAAGTATGCCATGTTTGTTTGCACTATCCACCTGCATCAACCCATATAGATATAGCAAGTTAACAAGAAAAAAAAATCGAAAACAAATAGAAAAGAAAAAGAATTGATTAAAATCTACCCTGACAACCGTCGCGTTATTGCATGACTCATTGTCAATTACCACCCTGACATAAAAAAAAGAGGAAATAAAAGAAGAATAAAGTTAGAGACTAGCAGTTTTCAGGCGACTGGTAAACCAGAAACAGGGAGAAGAATTATACCTGGGAGGATTCATCCTCCTGACTAGTTTCTCGTATTCGTCCTCCATAGTCCACGAGACGTCCTTATATAGCTTATGAATCAAGGAAGGAGTAAAGCACTCCGTTTTTTTTTCCTTTAATTTTCTCGAAAGAAGCGAGTGTGGTGCCCAAAACCAGTCGTAGAAACCACTCGCGTGTGGAAATCAGTGATAGGCAACGAAACAACACTCACCCATCTCAGGTAACACTAGTATCCTCTCCCTCTCTTTCTCTCTATAATAAGTTGAAGGCATTTGTGAATTGCCATGCTAAAAAGAGAGAAGGTTGCAGCGAAACTAGAGAAGTCTCTCTCTCTCTCTGTCTCTGAGATAAGTTTGAAGGAAGCTTGTTGCTGTAGCTCAGAGAGACAGAGATTACAGAATGTAGACGAAGAGGACGAGCAAGAACAGGCTTCAGACCCTCCTCTCCTTCACGCTTCCTTTTATCATCCCCTCCAGAATTCTGTCGTTCACCTCGTCACCAGCTCTACCACTTCACTTTATCCTACCTCCCATCCCATCTGGACCATCTCTGGTAAAATACTGTTTTAAAATTGCTATCTTTCAAACAAATAAATTTTATACGAAATTAATCGGCTCATATATATATATATATATATATATATATATATATATATATATATATATATATATATATATATATATATATATATATATATATATATCATATATTTATTTACTTAATCTGATATGTGCGTATAATATTTGGCAATTGCAAAAACAAGAGAATAAGTCCTCAGAATTTATTCAATGAATAGTCGTTGAGAACAAATGCTCATAATTGGCTTAATTAATTGTATTAGCAGAGACACGCTTCTCAGTTTTGAGTGACAAAGGGACCGGGTTCAGATCCCGGCTAACATTATCCGGTTTGGTTTAAACTGTTCATTCTCATTAGCTTTCATTTACATATGTTCAACTAATTCAGTCAACAAGGGTTGGACTCCAACTCATCCATGCAAGTTCAACTTGTTAATGAACGAGTGGAATTTGACTTTGATTTGCACGAGTTCGACTCAACTTGTTTAATAAATGAGTCGAATTTTTAGTTTGATTTATCCGCGCTCGCTGTATTACCTATTTGTTAATATATATTAGTATTTCAGTACCTATTGATTTTTATTTTTTTTGTTTTAATTTAAAAAAAAATCAAATAACACTAACTAAACGAGTCGAGCTCGAGCTCATCAAGCCAAGAGATATATGACTAGTCCAGCGTATTTTATTGGTAAATTTACCAGATTATAGAGAATTTCCAGTTATTTAAGGTTTGGATTCAGATAATAAGAAACCATATCCAGGGTCCAAAATCTCATACCCAAGCCTTTCGGCATGTCGTGTCAGAATTAAGCACAACAAACAAATGATATTGAATGAAGCCAAAAGTGGCACTTCTTTTTAGATCCATATTGTAATGTATTTAATTAAACTTAAGTTTAGCCGTCCGTTATGCAGATGCCCTGCCATTTGGCCAGTATTTTTTAAAATCGAACTTTTAAATTTTTAGTAAAAAGTGTTTTTTTGGGTGTAAAATTGAATTTTACAACTCGAAAATTTAAACTTTTATTGTTCCTCTGTGTTTTGTTTTCTAATAGTTTTTTTTTTTTTTCATTTTGTTTACTCATAGCAAATTCCTCCCTCCATTCCTTTGTGTTTTTTTATTTTTCTTGTACATTCTTTATTTTCAAGTTATTTATGCACTCTTTTATACCTTGATGTTTACGATAGATAAGTAACCATCTTGCCTCACGGTAGGTCGTAAGAAAGTAGGCTCGTGACAATTAACATGTTAATTATATATATAAGTTGGTAAGAGCCAATACAAAAGCCCGACTTATTAAAATTAATTATTAATTTTTTGTGTAACTTAACCTTATAAATATGAGATTAAAAGTGATTCAATGAGAAACATACATTAAGTTAGTTGTTTTTAAACATTTTTAATTAAAAAATAAACAGTTCTTATACCATCAAAGTTTGGATGGTAGAATTTTTTTTTTTTTACAAAAATACTTAAACTAAAACATGATTTATATTAAAGTAATACTTATAAACATATTAAAGGTTCATATTTTGTTTGAACACTTCTTAGCATGAATGTAAGAGGTTTGGCTTTATGTGGTCACTACCAATTACTATATATATATATATTCAAATGATTAAAATTTTAAGAATTCAAGAGTTGAATGCATATATTATACTATGTAATTAGTTCAACGTATGTCATTTATGATAAATTATTTTATTTTTTCCCCTCTCATTTTTGTTTTCAAATTTCTTATTTATTTTTCATAATCAATTTTTTAAGTTTTACTTTGAAGTGTTCCGAGGTTGAACTCAATAACCTGTCTATTCTCAGAATGGCTTGAACGGCTTAGGTCTGAAAACACGATTCTTCGCCTGTGACGTTACCCGTTGAGGTCACGCTTGTGAAGGATACGTCACTAATTTCTAATTAACGAGGTCATTAATTAGTGATTAATTAATAAATATGTGTAGTGGGGATCTAACTATTGCAGTTTATCATTTTATTATGAATTCATGTATTAGGATCCAAAGTTTGGCATATAATAAAAATATTGTAAGCCGTTTCTAGGCAACAAGTTTAACGTGATGGTGGCAGCCCCAACTTGGTCATTTTAAAATTTGATCTGAACCAAAATATCATTTTTCAAAATTTTTATATAAGACAAGTGTTTTTTTTTTTAATTTATATGTAATTTTTTTTATTTAAGCGAGGCAAGGTATTTGCTACCTTCATAATGAACATCTAACTAAGCCTAGGCATCAGGGGCTGGCCGGGCCCAATTGGCCTAATAAGAAATCGGGCTCAACCGGTATGACACCCGAAACCTGGGTTCGGGCGCGACACCCAGAAACCTAGGCTTGAGCCTAGCCGATTAAATTATAAAATATATACTTTAATCGTAATAAAATTATATATATATATTAAAGAACTATTATCATGACTACAATTTAAAGCCTCATCATCTTTTTGGAGATATGTATACTGTCAACTAGTATTATTCACAGTTTAAAGAGTCGCACTAATGAGAATCAGACTTCATAAACTCAAAGAAAATCTTTTAGATGAAATAAAATCAAAGAGATAACTTTTTTTCCTTTATGAATCATTTGATTGCTCCATATTGAAAATCCATGGATTTGATGTAGAATGACATGACATGCTTTTAAGCTAAGTAGCAAAAGATCCGTGATAAAATCAATGGTTCATCAAACTAAAGATCTTAAGTCAAACTTAATATCCATATTAAAATTTCAAATTTTACTTCATTTTATTGAGAAAAAGGTATAATTCAAGATTTAAGGGAAAAATCCATGGTTTTCAAATCCCAATTATCTTAATTAATTTTGAGATATCAAACACTCAAAGATGGTAAGTTACGTGCATGGGGGCAACAATTTGCCACATTAATTTCAAAGTTTTTTGGCCTTTAAAAACACGATGCTTTCTGAAGGCTTTTCTTGTGTTTATAATTTACAGAAAATATTTAATACGTTGGAGTAAATATCATGATTTTTATAAAAGTTATTAAATAAAAAACAAATTTTTAACCTAAAAAATTAAAAATCAATAGACAAAAAAAAAAGTCAGCCTCGCAGCAGAAGAAAACACCAAAAAAGGTACTTCCTTTGTCCTTAATAGCTGGTGCCGTGGTCGGCAGAAAATAAATTTATGACAAAAATGTCCCTACGGGGCTTCTTATATAAGTGCGAGCAGTAAGGCCCCTTCGGCTGATCAAAGGTGGCGGTATCGCAAATTAAGGAACAGGGTATGGGTACGTTGGTCATTGTGTTCGTTTGTCGTGCCCCGACCTTTCCGTCAAACTGCCTGGCGATAGCGCGTCGTACGGACTCGTGCTTCTCGCAAGGGTCACGTGCTAGGTCCGGTCAAACAAGAGATGGACGGAAATGGAGTTGAAATATATATGGGCGATACTGCCCTCACGACCAGAGTAAAACGAATCGTTTAGTAATGAGCCGAACCGGTTCTCAAGCTTGTCAACTTGTAAGGAGCATGGTAACATTAATTGTTTTTTATATATTATTTTTTCCAAAATATGATTAAAAAAAGCCCCAAACTTTAACCTTTTTAAGGACGTGTTTGATAGCGAGACTAATTTTTACTCCACGTTAGGGGAAATCTCGGCTTAAGCAAAAACAGACACTGGATTTCTCAATTAAGGATTTCGAGCCAATATTGCCTTATAAAAACCACGGACCTATTGTTAAAAGAAGGGAGTCGGAGCATAGATCCACAATTTTTGAGATCTATGGTAGCTTTGGATTTTAAATCAAGAACTATGAAATAGAGTATAAATGAGTGTTTGGGGATGTCAACAAATGTGATTCGAATCGGATATACTCATTAACCAATCGAGTGAATTCAAACATGACTAAAGAAAAAAGTCATATTTGAATCTGAAATCCAATTTCACAATTTTAATTCAATTTGTTTCATTCGTGTCGGACTCTGAACTACCCAACTTCCAAAACGTAAGAGTATTGGATATATGATATTTATTTAAAACTAAATTCAATCCAAATCCAGTTTCGATCTAATATTTATGTAAATCGAATTGGATCGGACATCATTTCCTAAATCTGAATCTGATCTGAATTGTTGGGAATGGTTCAGTCTGATATCCAATCAGAATACGATATATTGACATTTTTATCAAATGCAGCTTTCCCGGAAAAAGTGAAGGGAAGGCTTGTAGATCTCAATTTAGTTGTGAGGTTGAAGTAAAAGATTGAAAACTTATGAAAAGCAAAGTTGAGGACTCTAACACAAGTTTCAACCTTGTGATTCCTTAAAATAATATTTTCTAAAAAAAAGACTGCCAAGAAGTTTTGAATGTGTGTTGTTGTGGACCTCATACAGTTCAAAGAGTTATGAGCAGTTCTTAGGTGCAAAAAAAATACTATAAACCCTAAGAAGTAGGCGACCATAACTTGTATAAAATTTGAATTTGGACCAAGCTATGTATACTAGAAATTGAATTCAATTGAACTTGGTGCACCCCAAAAGCTAAGACCCAAAATCAAAATTTCAGAAAAACAAACATGCTCACATTCACGTGATATGAGGAAATCATCTATAAGTTTGAGTCGCTTTCTTTTAGATACCACTTTTTGTTTGTAACGTAGGCAGTTCTATGTAATATGTTCAAATTTAAGGGCATGTTTTAAATACATTTTTTATTAGTAATATATATTTTATTATTTAAATATATATTTCATATTAAAATTTTATTTATATTTAAAAAATAATTTGTTATTGTGACCGGGCCGGGCCTAGGTTTCAGACATCAGGCCGGCCAGGCCCGGGCTCAAGTTCCGACCACATGCCAGGTTGGGCCCGGGTTTCAGGCATCAGGTCGGGCCAGGTCCATGCTCGAGTTTCGGCCACATGCCAGGTCATATTTTCTTATGCCTTTTCATTAATAATTATATAGTTTGTTATTTAGGTTTTAGGGTGAGAGAGAGGATTAAAAAAACACCCAAGAAAGGAGGCTGAAGCTTCCCCTCTATCGCAGGGGTGTTGCATGGGCATATGAGATGACAGTGTTCATTTATCTTTAGAGTTATGAAAATTGAAAACTAACATAAAAAGTTATATTTTTTAGCATAAAGGATAAGTTTTATAACACAAAAAAAAAACAAACCAACTGTTGATTATTAAACTTTTAATAAATTTTAGTTGTACTATTCTAAAATGTAATTTTGGCCCTTGCTAATATCTTGATGCACTGTCTCCCTTGTGAATTTGTAATTTTTTTGTTATGAAATTTGAGAAAAAAAAATATTCGAATTGGTACAATTCTAAAAATATTTATGACTTACACCCAGTCAAGAAAACAGATTGGTCCAACTAATTATCTGTATATGAAATTCTTTACTACTAAAGGTTTTTCAGTTTTTTCTAATATACACAAACACAACAATGGGTTTCAATCTATATTCCATAACCTCGTGGCACCGAAAAAAGGTAATGTACCTTAAAAGAAGAAGTTAAGTCATGCCTTCACACCGAAAAAATGTAATGTACCTTAAAAGAAGAAGTTAAGTCATGCCTTCACATACACACACACACACACACACATATATATATATATATATATATATATATATATATATATATATATATATATATATATATATATATATATATATATATATAGAGAGAGAGAGAGAGAGAGAGAGAGAGAGAGATTTATGAGACACTTATAAAGTGTCCATGCTGCCAAACTACTTTCTCGAATCCAGAGTTACACCAATATCAGGTGAAAATATCTCTACGTACTTCAACTTGCATTTATGACCTGCCCCCTTTATTATATTGAAACATAGGCCCTTACAAATTGAACCAGACATGAGGCATAACGCCCCTCAAGTTCATCCATTTGAGATAGGGCCACATACATTCACTTTCACTCAGTACCAAGTAGTTTTACTGGAACTCAAATGACAGAGCACTTGCCTCTAATAGTTTGTAATATTTTGAATGGATAGATTACTATGTGTTGTATAAAGTAAACAACATTTTACTAACTTTGTATGAACATCTTTTCTTTTAGAATTTTTTTTAGATTTGTGTGCAATTTTGAAGCGATTTTGTTATGCAGTTTATTGAAGATTCAAAAAACAAATATCCATCATCTTGCATGTGGATATTACAAAGTGCAGTTGGTTCTCTGAGGAGGCCTCAGCGGTAAGGTTGGGCACCGGACCGGGCCGCTACCGGGTACCTGGTACTCAGCTCGACTCGAGCTTGGGCTCAAGAAAAAGGGACCCAGGCTGGCCTGGGTGGGCCCGATAATTGGTTTTTTAAAATATTTTACTAATATATATATTATTTTATTATGATGAATTATATTTATATATTATTTTGTATCTAAAAATATATTTTAAATTTTAATCTGGCCGGGCCAAGCCGGCCTGATGCCCAGACTTACACAACAGATGCAAATGGATCAAGTTGCTAAGTAAAAAATGCAGAACCAAAAATTATAACTTGTTAGAGAATTCCAGGATCTTTTGAGCCCGTGCCAAGGGGGGAAAAAGTTTATGGAGGGGCAGTTATTCACTAGTTTCTATATCTGAAGGGGCACTACTTATATAACAGAACAAATATTTGAAAATATTAATATAAAACTAAATAAACATTGATGGGCTGGTGTGGGCTACTGCCCACACTAGCCCAGTGTGGCTCCGCCTCTACTTGGAGGGTTGTTCTTTATCCCCCTTACTATGTACTGCTCCTCAACTATTGTTTTGGTTTGGAGAGATTCATTCTCTCATTCTAATATAGATTGTATTTTTGGTGGCTCTTCCCTCACTTCTTATAGGCTTTTTTGGCTCTGATATCTAGACTATTTGATTTATTGAGCTGTACCAAACTAATATGTTCTAAGCATGGGCATCCGGCCGGGGCCTCCGGTGAGTACTCAGTACATGGCCCGACTCGGGCCGTGTCTGGGCCCAAAAAAAGTGCATTGGGCCAGAAATATTATCAGGCCGGCTCGGGTGGGCCCGATAAGCTTGGGTGAACTCGATAACAGTTTGTTAATATATATTTTATTATTATACATAATCATAACATTTTATTACAATTCTTAATATTTTTGTATTATTTTTATATTAAATACATATATTTTATAATTTAATCGGGTCGGGCTTGAGCTCGAGCCCGATTGTTGGGTGTCGGGCTGGCCGAAGCCCAACTTCTTATCATGCCAAGCCCGCCCAATATATGCAAAAAACATAAAAAGAATTTCATCTTGGTGTTACCCTGCTTTAGATACCTCTAGGGGCAAAGGTAGGTGTAGGCTGCATGGGGCATATGAGTCACAAGCCCACTTTAAAACTTTGTTTTTAATGGCTGGATCTGAGTAGATTTTGGTCCAATTATATGGAGCAGCCCCATGAAACCCCGTCATTGCTTCAAGACCAATTAAAAATTTGTTACCTATATATTTAGTAATTGGGGCATAAGGAAAAGGAGGTGGCTCATGGCCCCCCTCACATTTTTGAAAAAAAAAAATTATTCCATCAAAATTTCTGGCTCCACCCTTGTAGGAAATAAAATAAGAAAGGTGATTGCCTAGAGCCCCTTTTCTCTTAACCGGTTGAAAAATAGAGAAAAAAATGTTAAAAACAAAAAGGAAAAGTATTTAACCAGTTTTGAAATATGAAAACATAACATGCTTGAAGCACACAAGATGTTAAAAACAATAAGGAAAAGTAGTTTTGAAATATGAAAACATAACATGCTTGAAGCACACAAAATGTTAAAAACAAGAAGGAAAAGTATTTAACGGGTCTTGAAAGATGAAAACATAAGATGCCTAAAGCGTGCGCTTCAGGCACCGGTTGCGCACCACGTGATGCGTGCGCCTCAGTGAGGTGCACGCAACAGGCAAGTTTGCGCATTACCATTACTAGTCGAGGCGTCCTACTGTATGTGGATGGTAGTATGATCGGGCCATGACCTGCAATGTTATCGCTGGTGCGATACTTTACCATATCTACTTTTTTAGTTGCTTATATATTCAAATTTGAATCCGAATGAAGAAAAAACCATACCATATCCAAATGCAAAATTTGAATTCTTAATCTGAATCTGATTTTCAGATTAATATTTGAATCCAAATCTAATTTCAAACTGAACCCAAAACATTTATAGTCGTTGAGTTTAGGATATTTATTTAAATCCAATCGACATTAACTTAAATCCAAAGTGGAATCATATTGAATGTCATTTCTTATACGGGAATCTGGTCCAAATTCTTAATCAAATATCAATTTTTTACTATGTACTTTTTTTTTATGTATTTCACAGGATACTGCTTCTAAATAGAATTTATTGACATCTCAACTCTAAAATGACCAATTGACCATGTTGCTAGGATTAGGCCTGGGCATCGGCCCGGCCCGGCCCGGCCCGATGCATGAAAATCGAGTGTGGGCTGGCTTAATAACTGAAAATTGAGTCCAGGCCAGGCCTGATACCCGACTTCCGAGCTCGGGCCAGGCCCGGCCCTGTCTAACCCAGTTAAAATAAAAATATTTTTTTAATATAAAATATATTTTTAATATATATATATATATATATTTATATATATATGATTAACAAAATAAATCAGGCCCCGTCGAGTCTACCCGGGCCGGTTTAGACTGATTTTTTCCAGCTCGAGCTCGGGCCCGATCCAGCCAAGTACCAAGTACTCGGGCCTGATGCCTAAGCTTAGCTAGGATCAGTTGCCACTTTATTGCATATAAAGTGTTGCATGTTTTCTTTTGCCCTGAATACCGCAGATAACCTGGTTATCTGCACTGTACTTGTGCACCAAATTCCTTATTACTTATTAATGATTGTTTCTAAATTTAAAAACTAATTAAATTATAATAATTATGTAGCGGGTGTGGGACCCAATGTGTGGTGGGGGGAAGAACGTGTGCCCACCAAAAAAAGAAATCTTCACATCCCTCTCGTAATTTTCTTATTCCCGATTTAAAGATATAAATTTCCTAAAAAAAAATTGAAATTCGATTGAGATTAATAAGAACCAAATGCAAGTTCCAAGAATATGATATTAAAGAGGATTTCAACAATTAATAATTATAGATTAGGCTATGAATTTTTAGAATTATGTTGAAAATTCGATGACAAACAAAAGAATTATGTTAGTTGCGATGAGCATTTGTCCGCATTAGCCCACAAATTTTCATGTTTTTACGTATACATTCCTTGTAGATTTGCACCTTTTTTTTTCCATGTATCAGTGCTCCTAAGAATCTAAAATATAAAAAATATTTTTTTAATAAATTTGAATATAAAATAGATTTTAAATAATAAAATATATATTATGATTAAATAAAATGATAATAAAAATAAAAAAAATTGGGTCTAACCATGCCCCATCTGACCAAGGCCGGCCCGATATCTTATTGGGCCAGGTTTTTTCAGGCCCAGGCCCGATCAGGCCAGGTACCCGTTAGGTACCCGGCCCCGGCACCCAGGCTTAATGGTACTCATTTAATCTTTCTAAAATTATTCAAATTAATGTTCCTTAGTTCAGAATTTTTGGCTCCGCCACCATATGCTTGCAAAAGCCTTAGATGGTTAATTTTTATACTAATTTAACCTTTATTTATATATATATATATATATATATATATATATATATATATATATATATATATATATATATATATATATATATATATATTAAAAACCAGATGTATGGATCAGACCTATGTTCAGCTAGAACCAGAACCGATCAAATCCATATCCCTGGATGATTTAATGGCCTGTTAATCAGTCATATGATTGAATTGATTTCAAATGATGGAAGCTGAATTTGATATAGTATGATTTTTGAACCATTTTGATTATGAATGGTTAATTAATCAATCTTTAGGTTTAAATAAATTCTCAATTTGATAATCACCTCATTTATTGAAATTATTAAAACAGGGGAAACTGGGGCAGATATAACCCAGATTTGGTTCCAATCATGGCAAACCCCAGATAGGAAATATTTATATTTCTTAAATAAGGTGAAATTTTAGGTGCTCGCTTTTAAAGCGTTGATTATTAAATAGCTTTATAAAAAATAAATAAAAATAAGAGAAATATGGAGTTTAAATAGTTCGATGGCTTTAAAACATTTGGTGATGGATGGTTTTAATAATGTCTCGTGTACGATAGTTTAGTTTTGAAAATCATGATTAAAGACCTTTAAGAGGCTGTTTGATTACTTGGGATTTGAAATCAATGAATTGTGGATGTGAATTTTGTTGATGACATCAGAACGATCTTATGTCATACCTAAAAATCTACATGATCCTTATTTTATTTATTTTAAAAGTCGGATTTAATACTAGAGGGGGAATGGTGTGATCTAAAATTCAAAGTTCTCAAATTATAAGGATCTCAAATCCGATGCTATCAAACACCCATAAAGCTAGAAACTTGTATAATTGTTGAAAAATTGCTAATATTTAACGAAGTTGTCTCCTGTATTCAAATCAAGCACGGTCGAGGTGGGCCAGAATATCATTTTTCAGAATTTTTTTATATAGAACAAGTAAACTTTTTTAAAATCTACATCTAGTTTTTATTTTTGTATGAGGGGCAGGTAAAAACCAAACCTACTAAAAATAATGATTAAAATGTTTTTGGCAAACTAATCTTATGGATATGCTCTTGTGAGTGATTTGATGAGGAACATGTATCAAGTTAGTAAATAATATTTTTTTTAATAATCAAACAATGATCATATATTATAACATCAAAGGCTCAATAAGAGGAAAATCAAATTTTATACAAAAATAACTTGAAATAAAACATGATTTATATTAAATTAAAGTTTATGAACACATTAGGATGTTTTTTGTTTGCAATATTTTTAAACATAAAATTAGGAGGTCTTGCTCTTGTCTCTTGGTTGGGTATAAAAAGTTTGATATCCAATTAAGAATTTGATTCAGATTCAGATATAGAAAACGACATCCGATCATATTCACAGACCCATCTAAGTAAATGTTGATCAGATTCATATTTGGACTTGGGTTCAGACAAACTATAATTTTAAATAAATAATCTATATTATTCTATAAAATGGTTTGGTTTCAGGCTCGAGCTCGACTAGGCAGTTACGTGTTGAGTTTGAGCTCCACTCGATTAAGGCTCGACAAACTCGTTTGAATAGAATTGATATTCCTCGTTATGTGTTGAACTCGAGTTCGACTCGATTAAGGCTCTACAAACTCCTTTGAATAAAATTGATTTTTATGATTACATGTTAAATTTGAACTCGACTCAATCAAGGCTCGACAGTAAGAGCTCGACGACTAATACATGTTGAGCTCGAACTCAAAACAAGTCGACTATGAACTCAACTTGAGCTCCAAGATTTTCTAAAGATAGTGGCTATCGAGTCGACGCTGCACATTGCTAAACAGAACTTTGGTGGCCTGAAAAAGCAATGTGAAGAGGCATAGTTTTTATGATTTTCGAAATAACTTTCCTTGGAAAATTAAAATTGCTCGTTAGGGCTTTCTTTCCAGCACGCGACCGTCAATCTTCCGTCGACCTTCTCGTCCCGTCCGGCCAAATAGGTAAGCTTCCACTCCCCGTCTCTCTCTCTTCCTCCCCCTCTCGCCGTCATCTCTCTCGACTCTCCGACCTTCGTCCATTCTTATCTTCTCGATTTCTCATTTCCGTGCTTTCCTCTTCGTTCCTTTCCCGAAGCCGTGCAGCAGGCGCCACCAGCTTGAGCGACGAGGTCTCCGACCTTCTCAGCCGGGTGAAAAGGTGATGACCTCCTTTTACTCTCTGTCTCTCCATCCACGCCTCACTCTCTCAATACCTCTTTCAATCGGCTTAGGGTTTCAATTGGAACGGCTTTTAATTTTGATCGATTTTGGGCGTTTTTTTAGGAACTCTTTTTCTTTTTCTTGATCCATATCAGAGCGCAAAAAACGAATTTTAATCGTGATTTTATTTTCAAGAAACATGATTTGCAAGTATCCATATCATTATATCGGATTAAACTATTGTTTTTAGCTTAAGACGATCAAGGTACCTGCTTACCTATTAATAAAAAATAATAACTATATCAGTAGTGAAATGTTTCTACGAACGTAAACATGACGGTCATTTTTCAATAAAGTGGCTATCAGATTATTGCCGCGTTTCATACGGCAAATATTTTGACGACAGATGCCCTTTCGGTTTTACAGACATTTCTTGAATATCTCTAGCCTAGGCGGCTCGTGGATGGAGAGAGATTCCTGAAGGTTGAGTAAATTACGTTGTTGCTCTTGGATTTACTGGCAAAGCAGCCAAGGTCGTCGCATCCCCGTACTTTCGCTTTCTTGTTCATCCTCTTCGAATTGGGAAAACCCTCTGCGGAAACCGTCTCTGCTTCATCCCCTCCTGTTGACGTAAGGCTTTGGGCGCTTTTCTTGACGACGCCTCAAGTGGGGACAGGAGGGTGGGAGGCAGCTACCGATGGCGGCGGCCGCACCCGGGCAGCTAAACCTCGATGAGTCTCCCTCGTGGGGATCGCGGAGCGTCGATTGCTTTGAGAAGCTCGAGCAGATCGGTGAGGGCACCTACGGGTAATTTGAAGCGCCACTTTCTCTCCTCTTTTTCCATGATGCTTTCTTGCTTTCCTTTCCTATGTTTTTCAGCGATTTGAGCAATCGGTGACACTGGGTGGTCTCTTTTTTGGTGTTCAACTGTGTGGGTTTGGTTTTCGCGAAATGTCTTCGTCGATTGCCTAAAGTTGGGTTGGGGTTACTTGCGTCTCCTTCGAGGTCTTCAAGAGGCTTTTCATGGCTTTCTTTCTCTGGGTTGATCAACTTTGTATGTTTCTATTTTCCCCTTTTTAACTGGCTATTAGGGTTTTAGTAGATCGTTACAAAACGAATTTTCAGTTAATGTGCAAAGAGATTTCTGTTTGGTGCTATGCGTTGGTGATCTGCTTCTTGATTTCACACCGTTTGAATTGGACAGTATAACCATGGGATAACCAGGGTTAGGATATTCCTTGTGGTCGCATACTCGCATATGCGTTCACAGTGACAAAATGGCTGCATATGCAGTAGCACATACACGCGGGCAATACGTAGTTTTCCACAGCCAATAAGAACTCACTGTTAGATGCACGGGATATAGGCATATCAAATTTAACATAAAAAGATTTAGCGGGTAGATATATGGAAAATGGGAATCCATTTTTATTTACAAGCTGATAACCGTTAATCAATAAAATAGGGTCCTGCCTCTTGACGTACTTTAATGAAGACATCGTAACAGCGGTGGATTTACACAATGAAAGTTCAATTTGCCCGCTAGAAGGGCATTATTTAACACGTAGTTTTTACTAGCTAGAAGGGGCTCTCAGTAACACTAAAGTTCTTTATTCTTAGGAGGAATTGCAGACAGGCTTGCATGTGCTTCCGACATAGATATGTGGTATCCGCTCAATATTATACCAAAAAGTGCTATAACTTTTTAGGCCTACATCTGCTCCTTCAATATCTGGCGACCTGACCTGCTTAAACTTCGAGCTTCTTGCTGCCAGAAGGTTTAATAAATTCAAGGAAACTACTTTCATGTTGGGACCAACGGATATGTTCCTTCCAGTCTTCCAGTCATACTGGACATAAAATTTGTGTGTATATTTCTTTATCGTATTTTTGAGCCTGTCAGGAACACAAAATAAACCCATATTCACCTGCTGTTATTGGCGCATAGGGATATTTTTGGTTCTTAATTTGTGCTTGTGTTTCCACTGTACAGTGAGTCTGTGAGCTATTATTTTTCTTTCTTTAATCATCCATATTCTCCTATTTGATGTGCTATCTTTTGGCTAGTTTTTTCTTAAGCTGCCAAAATTCAGACTGAGGCACTTAGATAAACTGGAGAACCACACCCATATGCATACACATATGCACTAATATACACAAATAAACGAAAACAAGTAAAACTAATGATATTGTTCTGTGTTCTGGAATTGTCTCTAGCGATTGTTAATTCTTCTAACTCTCAAAATGATTCTTCTCATTGTTCTTGGAAGTGCAGTCAAGTGTACATGGCCAGGGAGATCAAAACAGGCGAGATTGTTGCTTTGAAAAAGATACGCATGGACAATGAGAGAGAAGGAGTATGCCAATTAACTACTTTACTATCCAATAGGACATTTTTAGATGATGGATACATTTTGTTTAGTTTTGACTTTTTTTTTGTTACAATTGCAGTTTCCTATAACCGCTATACGTGAAATCAAAATTTTAAAGAAACTTCATCATGAGAACATCATTCAGTTAAAAGAGATTGTGACATCTCCAGGTTCTATTTCCTCAATAAGGTATTCTTCAATTGTGATGACTTTAGTTGGTCATTGATCTTATATTCTCTATATCTAATTACCAGGACCTGAAAAAGATGAACACGGAAGGCCAGGTATTTCTTAGTGCATTTAAAATTTCATTATCATATTTTTTCCTTTATCTATTACATTTTGAAACATTAATTTTTGTGCAGACGGCAATAAATACAAGGGAAGCATTTATATGGTATTTGAATACATGGACCATGATTTGACTGGGTTATCAGATAGACCTGGAATGCGGTTTACAGTTCCCCAGATAAAGGCAAACTTCTCTTTAGCTTAAGAAATTCATTTTAACACACTTAATTGTGGTCAGTACCTCAATTGAATATATTCTTATTTATATGAATTCTTCTATGTATATCTCAGTGTTACATGAGGCAGCTGTTAACGGGACTTCACTATTGCCATGTTAATCAAGTTCTTCATCGTGATATTAAAGGTCACTAGACAGCATTGTTGTTATTTTCACCCCATAGAATATACTGCAATGTCTTCTGGGCTTGTTTGTTTCCGTTCTAACTACTTTGGCGTCTTGCTTTCTCTCCTGTGCAGGTTCCAATCTTCTAATTGACAATGAAGGGCATTTAAAGCTTGCAGATTTTGGCTTGGCTAGATCTTTTTCTAGTGACCATAATGGAAATCTCACAAACCGTGTCATAACTCTTTGGTACAGGTAACCTATCATATCTTGTTGTCAATCATGTTTATGTTGGTTTTTGGAGATAGTTTCTCTTTTCTAATTGTTGAGTTCATTGGCAGACCTCCGGAGTTGCTGCTTGGCTCCACTAAGTATGGGCCAGCTGTGGACATGTGGTCGGTTGGTTGTATTTTTGCTGAGCTACTAAATGGGAAGCCAATCTTGCCTGGAAAGAATGAGGTGCCTGCACAAGCTTATGGTTTTTCGGAACTGTAAACCATAGCATTGGATACAAAGCAAAACTAATCCAACTTAGTGATTCACAACTGAAAATAGCAGAAAAATTATCCATGTATTACTTCGCTCACCAAGTTCCGACATTTAATCTATAGTTTTTATGCTCATGCAGTAAATTTTTTTCATGATGTAACATTTGAATTTAAAATGAAAAACGCCAAGACAAGTCATTAACCTCCCCCTTTTCCGCTGTCTTATAATTTTTGGGATTAATAATAGTTTCCAGTGTTAGTAGTAGCTGACAGGAGAGGGGATGGACTAACTGTACAGGCAGACATTTTATGAAAAAGATAATTTTAAAAATTATTGTCCTCAAATTTTAAGGCTTATACGGCTTATTTTTTAGGATTCGTCGTACTATTGCTTGTGTTAGATCCTCATTTGTCATACCACCAACTAGGCCATTTGACCTGTTGAGTAGCTGGCTGCTTGGTGCTTTGTTGACTAGGCCTGAAATTCATAGGGCTTAATTGGTCTTCTAGTCCATGGGCGCCCTCTTTTTTATATTTATATGTAGTGTTATTTGTATCGTATGATATAGAGCCGTATTGTATAATACATGTCATATAGGGCAGCAAAACCTATGCGATAAACTTACGATGCACATGATTTGCATGTGTATTGTAGGTGTATCGGAATGATATGGCGGCTGTATCATACGATAAGACTGATACAGTCCATATCTTACAATATGGAGCTATTTTTAAGAAAGGGGCACAGTGTCCCTTTTGATCGTTTTCTATTTTAAAACCGTTTCCCTTCATTTCTAACACTTCTAAGAGCTTTGGGAGGGGGGAGTTTTTGCTGGTTTTGGAGAGCAATTTCCAAATAAATCGAGGGAGAAACTGCCGGTTTGAAGGGAAATTTACTCGTGGGAAATCCATTTGTATTTGGAAAAAGAGGGCTTTTGTGTTTCTTCTTCTACAAAAGGTGTAGAATCTCTCAATTTAGTGGTTTACATAAATTTTCATTATTTTCTAAAGTTTATGAAGATATTCGTTTTATTTTTTAATGTGTTCTTACCATATTATGACTTATGAATGATGAATCATGAATGTTCATTATAGAACATGTTTTCCATGATTTTTTTTTAATTTTCTCTTTCTGATTGTTCTTTTTTATGAATTTAAAAAAATAATATTACAATACATTACGATATGGCATATAGGTCATACAGTGCGCCTTTTACAACATTGTTTATATTTATGTGTGTGTGTGTATAATGTGATGTTACATTCAGTAGGTGAATGTGGTGTACTTGGCTTGCAACAATATGTTATGTTTGTTATTACCTTTGTCACTTTAAATTTCTGTTTTTTTGACTTAATGATTTTATTTTTAGTCAACTGACTTGTACTATCCTTTTGAGGGGCCCAACATGTGTCTACTTCTGAGTTTGACAGCTAGGTTCCTAGTTGTCAAAATGGAGACTGGTGAGAACTAAGTCTAGACAGGTCAGTTTGAGATAAAATCAATAAGGAGGTGTAAAACAAATCCATCGCCTCATCGACTCCACCTACCCCCCCAAAACACATACACGAGTACAGACACCATCCATGCTGTTTCCATTATATATTCTTTGTTGGTCCTCCTCTTCTTCTCTATGATATCAGTTTGAGTTGATCAAAGTGGTCTGACTAAAATAAACTCAATAAGGAGGTGTAAAACAAATCCATATATTCTCCTCACACACGCCCCCCCCCCCCCCCCCCCCCCCCCCCCCCCCCCCCCCCCCCCCCCCCCCCCCCCCCTCTAGAGAAACCACCCATGATGTTTCCATTTTATATTATATGTTGGTCCTCCTCTTCTTCTCTATGATTGAAACTTTCCTTTTCCTGATAATTCTAGCCAGAGCAGTTGAATAAAATATTTGAACTATGCGGATCACCTGATGAGGTTAACTGGCCGGGAGTTTCAAAGATTCCTTGGTACAATAATTTCAAGCCTTCAAGACCACTGAAGAGGCGTCTTAGAGATGTATTTAAGCAGTAAGTACAAAGCATATGAATCAGGTTTATGATTTATAGTGAGAATTTGTCTTGAGGAGTTCTTTTTCTCACATTTACCTTTTTTTTATGTTGTGTTTAGTTTTGCGGTTTATCAGTGCTTTACCACCTTATTATTGTTATTGTTTCCAGTTTACTTAGAAGTAAATGTGCACCTGAGATGCAGTTATTTTTGCTTTCAGCTTCGATCGACATGCTTTGGAGTTGTTGGAGCGGATGCTAACTCTTGACCCATCTCAGGTATCACCTTGCTATTTTCTCAGAGTTTTGGAGGTTTGAACTTTTTGTGACAAATGATTTAGTGTATGGATGTGAGTTCTGGCAAGTGGGAGTAGCAAACCTACTCCTTGAATTCTTATAATTATTAAGTGGTGAATCCTGCTCCAGATCTGAACGTCCTTGCAAAACGAATGACACTCTGCAAATAACATTGCAAGTTTGGCCTTGGTGTCCTTAGCACTTTTAGTGTCAGATTTACTATAGACTTGTCAAGTTCATAAGTGTCTAACTTTGGGCTCCCATAGCAGTTAATCTCTTTCTTGTTTTGACAGTGAGCTCGGTAGTTTCCCTACGTCTGGAGAACAAGTCTTTACTTCTTATTTGTTAAGTAGCTCTGTGCATGTAAATGTCTTTATTTCTAGATAGGACATGATCTCTTATTTGTGGATTCTAATGATAGAGAAATCACAAACTCCAAACTCAAATGAACTGTGTACTAGTATTTCCTTGGATTTCCTTTTGCAGCAAAAAGAGATGAAGGTTTTACTTTATTGTTTGGTTACACTTGCAACAGCCTCTCCCTCCTTCACCCCCCCCTCTCTCTCTCTCTCTCTCTCTCTCTCTCTCTCTCCGTCTCTCCGTGTGTCTCTGTGTGTGTGTGGTGCTGAAAAGGAAAGACTTCCTTTAAACATGAATAATAACCTTTACAAGATTTTTCCAAGTTGAGGCTTTTTGAGTGAATATTTATTGTTCTAATTTCTTTTCTGCAAAAATCATACATGATACATGGCCATTGTATTGTCAAGTCATATAAATATTCCTATTGTTGGCCTCCAAGCTTCGTTTGTTCGGTACCATGCCTTTTTTGCAAGCCACTTGTGGTGATGAGAGTAATATAAGAAAAATCTTCCATAGTTATGTAGTTCTCTGCCCAGTTTGTTGTCGAGTTACTATTTCAGTCTGCATTTGTGAACAGGGTGTGTAGAGGTGAGGTTGTGGCACTAAAGCATTTGGTGACTGCTTCACTTGATTCTAAAAGTGTTGCTGCTAGTGCTTTTGATAGCTTTCTGGAAAATTATGAATTACCCAACTAGCATCTTGTTCATCTACGAAAATGAAATAACTGCAATGTTTGGTTAGTATATGACATGAAAGTGATACCTGGCATTCCAATGTATTTACAGTTTTGTTTTCTTCCCAAATATGGAAATGTATCATTCAAACTTCTCCGTGACTTAAAAATGACAAACGGAATAGGTCTATTTTTGGTTTCTTTGAGAAAATTGTGGTCTATTTTTGAACTTGTTGTTGTCCGGTGGGATGTCATTGGAAGAATGTTGCCAGCAATTATTCAGCATTCAGTGTTGTCAATTCTTGTTTCTGGAACAAGCTGGAGTTAAGGACCTAAGGTTTAGAACGATGCTTGCTATGATGTCCAGCTAGTGAATAGTTAATCCGACTAGCCAACTAATCAGTTCCCTGCTAAGTCACATTCGAATGGGGATATGGTCCCTGTACTCCTCATACCACAGCTGCAGCACTGCGGTTACTTGGACATATCTGGATACGGCTTTTTTCTTTTAACATTGTTTTTGGTTAAAAGTGAAAAAGAAAGGGCAGCAAAGGAGGGTTTTTAGGAGAAAAAGAGAAAGTGAGAGAGAGAGAGAGCACACTGAAAATCTTTTTTGCTTGAACAGTGGAATTTTTTTTTTTCTTTGGGAGGAGGGGGAGAGAGAGTTGGGGAAGTGCAGCAGCATCCCCTTTATTTCTTATAACTTTCTAAAATTTCTCTTCGAATTTTGTCAAGAGGAATTTTATTATTGTACTTATTGAAATACTGAGACTGCGTGTTCTGTTTTGATCTGCATTCTGTGTCTCGGTATTTCTATTTACAAGGGGTTCTCCAGCTGCTTTGAAGTCAAAACTAGAGACTAGAATTTAGATATGTTGGTACCACTCCTTCCTCCTGGCTATGATATTTATCTTGTTGAGATAATTGTGTATTCTTCCTTGATGTTCTTGCATTTCTCCAGTTTTTATCTTTTCTTCTTGAAGTCTGCTGTTGATATTAACCTTTTTTTCTCCTTGCATCCTCTGCTGTTTGTCCATTAATGGTTTCATTTTCTTCTTTTCAGAGGATATCTGCAAAAGATGCACTTGATGCTGAGTATTTCTGGTGTGATCCGTTGCCATGTGACCCTAAAAGGTACAAAGTCTTTTGTTTATGCAAAGCTTCACAATTGATGGCCTTCTGATAGCCGATTCTGGCCTTCCTCTTAGCTTGCCCAAGTACGAGTCATCTCATGAGTTCCAGACCAAGAAGAAAAGACAACAGCAAAGGCAGCACGAAGAAACAGCCAAGAGGCAGAAATTACAGCATCCTCAGCAGCATCAACGTCTGCCGCCAATTCAACAGCCAGGGCAACCGCATATGCAAATCAGGCCTGCCCCTAACCAACCCATGCATAATGCCCCACCTCAAGTTGTTGCTGGGCCAAGTCACCACTACAATAAGCCTCGGGGACCTCCAGGAGGACAGAACAGGTATCCTCAAGGCGGAAACCCAAGTGGTGGATACAATCCAAATCGTGGTGGACAAGCTGGTGGATATGCTACTGGACCTTATCCACCTCAAGGCCGAGGTCCTGGTTATGTTGGAACCAGTATGCCTGGAGGTGGCCCTCCTAGAGCTGGAGCTGGTACCTATGGCGTCGGGGCTCCAAATTATCCCCAATCAGGTCCTTATGGCAATTCAGGTACTGGTCGGGCGCCCAACATGATGGGTGGTAATCGGAATCCACAGTATGGTTGGCAACAGTAGTCTGGAAGCAAACTGAAGCATGATCTGTCCAATATATCTGTGCACTTGACTGGTGATCCTACATTCTGAAGAGAAGGGCTCTGCCAGGGACTTCCGCTTTCATCTCAAGTGGGTCGATGGGAATTGGTTTAATGCACCAGAGGTATTCCTACAAACCAGTGTTGGACATTTACGAATATCCCTTGACCTGGATTTAATTCACGCACTTGTTTTCAGTTTTATATGGAGAAAAAGGAGATGGTTAGGTATTTCATTACTACGCTGCTCCTTTGTCCTTCTGACAGACATAGGGAAACAAGAATGTGTGATTTGCTCTTCGATGTTTATCATAACTTGACTGGGGATGATGAACTTGTCAGTATATGGATGGGTTATGGGGGTTTTGTCTTGTGAGTAGAATCTTCCTAGTAGCTATGCAGTCCAATTTCATGATATTGCTGGTTTACTTTTTGTAAGTTCAAATATCGTGCCTGTGTCATAATCATTCACTACTACAGTCTCTTTTATTGTATTTACATGTCTCGGGGCACGTAATCTGTTGTTTTTTTCAGTTGAGTTGCATGCTCCAAGTACAATTGTTGGTACACTTCTATGAAAGTTTGGGATTTGAACTTAATATCTAGTGAACACAATCAATCCTGTTTCATTTTTGCATAGGAATGGTTGGGTTGTTTGTATGGTGTAGCGGTGGTTCTGAAGTTCTTTCACCAGCTGCTTCTTCCCAATATGCCACTTTGCAATCCCTTCACGTCAAAGGCTGAAATGACTTGAACATTGGAATGCCTCTTTGTTAGCATACAGGAAGAACAGTGAATCAGCGGACCTGGGGAGCCCTTTAGAAGGGCGAACTAATCTTGGACTCTCACTAATTCTTCTTTCTTTTTTTTTAAAAAAAATCGGTGCTTTTCTGTTCATTCTTTTTTTCCAATATCTCTGCAATTAGCCCTTTTCTGTTTATTCTTTTTTCCAGTATCTCTGCAACTAGGGGCGCCCCTTGTGCGAGGCGAGATGGCCTAAGGTTCTCGAGGGCGTCAATTCTCGTGCACGAGGTTCTGCAGGGCAAGTGAATTGAACCATCTACCGTTGTACCAGCCGCCTATAAGTTGCTGGTTGTTCAGCTAACCAAACCCCTCGGCGTAGCCCTTAAAGAGTGGAAAAACTAAACACCAAATTCTAATATGTTCGGGCAGGCTTTAGCATTCGACCTGTTCGGTATGACTGGACGACTAAATTTTAGTTTTAATAGATCCATTGCAACGTGCATCTGAAAAGAAAAGGAAGAGCGTCTCCATCTGATTTCGGACCCCGAATATGGTTGCTCATCATCTGAATCCAAATCCTAAATAGTTGCAATTTTTGGGGCCTATCTGGTGGGGCTGGTCAGAACAGATTACGGAACAGTAATGTTCTATCGAACAGCGGTTTCTTTTTATCAAAATATATAGAGCAAGACACCATAAACAGCCTCCACCGACACTTAAATCTGCCGGGAGAAGTCAGTCCTGGCATTTTTCCAATGACGGCCTTGCCTGTGTTGGGAAAACCATAGCCGGCACTTTCGTAGAATTGTTGCTTTTCACCTGCTTGTTACAAATGCCGCGAAAAGTCCCTCTATGCGGTTGAGATTAATATGTCATCTCAGAAAATTATATACATTTGTCAGCCTCCATCATCTGCAACCTTTTGTCCTACAGCGCTTTGAAGCAAGCTTCACAGAGTGCATATTTTGCATAAGCAGGATACCTGCAAAAATGTGTAGCATTAGTAGTCTCCACGAGAAAATCCTGACCCTCAAAACTCAAAAGCAGGTGATGAAATCAAATTGCATAAACTTGAAGAAACTGAAAATCAAATTCAGGCAACACTGGTACAGCCAAAGAAACCAATATAACACTAGAATCATACATTGCCCATTTACTCTCTGTGTACCAGTTCTTTTTCCTTCAAAAGAGATACAAAACCTTGTCGTGGTCAACACAAAAAATCAACTCTGTTCTTTGTGCTTTACAATTAGCAGGTGGCCACCAAATTTCCCATGCGACCTCCAGCAATTTCCTAATGCCTGACATTTGAAAATCCAACTTCCTCTGCCATTTTCTCTTGTTCTTTTCCGGTTGACAACATTTTAAATTGCTTATCCATGGAAGTAATTATAGGTGCATATACATGCGGTAGATAAACGATTGACAAAGTTACCGAGATTTAAGACAAATTTACTGCCACAAGAATCACTTCAACATAAGGAAGGAAGCTACCAAAAGTAACATCAGAAAACAATAGGTTTCTAATTATTGGGCCACTTTTTAGGTGTAAAATTATGATGATCTAATATGGTTGATTTCAAGAGGAGAAGGCCATAAGAGACCATTTAAATGCAAAGCCAACCTGTTCAGTACTCTGCAATGGAGATTCTCAAGTAGGGCATATTCCTCGCTAAGTCCATAGACATTTCCGGCAGGCACAACAACGTTGTCTATGATCCACCCCTACAACAATAAGAAAGAAAATTCCAGGTGAGTAATTTTTTCCTTGAAAGTCAAATAAAGCTCAATTTACTTCTAAATCGTTTCCTAAAATTTTGAAAAAAGGTCGAGACACACACACACACACACACACACACACACACAGAGAGAGAGAGAGAGAGAGAGAGAGAGAGAGAGAGAGAGAGAGAGAGAGAGAGAGAGAGAGAGAGAAGCACCTAGGAAGCCCAACAGAGTGAGCCAGTCCCAATATGTATGTCTAAACCAAATTTTTCATCAAGATGTCCATCTTAACTTCACATCTTTCCTAGAAAGATCAGACCACAAAATAAAGGAAGCAGTCATGCAATGTAATTTCAATTAAGTTGGTGTCTAAGAAAATGAATATGGACGTTAATGAGATATAAAGTCAGCAAATTTGCATCTAAATCTGGCTGCCACCATCGATCTACAGCAAATGATCATTTTTCTTGTTTAAGATATGTGTTATAAAGAAAATCTCATATGCGCTTCCAAATCAAACTCCTAAAATGCAGTTTGAGATGCATAGAGTCAAACTTAATGGAATAAACAAGCTAATTGCAGGACAGTGAAACACCCTGAAGGGCCTGAACCTCAACTGATATACTGAAGCCAATAAAGGCCTGCTTACCAAAATATCAAAATTTCTGAAAATTGGGTAAAGGATGTCAAGCCTTTGATGAATAAATGGAGCATATGCAATATCCACCTGTTAATCCAGATTTTTCACATTAGACTTGATACTACAAATAAAGCTAGCAGAATTAAACAGCAAATGTTGCGACTGTCTAGCAAGTAGCTTGGATTCAGTAAGAAGCTTGATCAATGAATCTGAAATCTGACTATGATATCTGACTGAGGTCAGGTGAAGACCTGAGCCACTTACATGTGAGCATCTGATCTTATGCTTGCTGAAATACTTGCAAGGGTACACTTAACTATAGTAGGCATAACGGAATGACAGAACCAACCTGATTGTAAACAACAGTAGATCACAAAGTTCCATGAAGTGCAAAGAAGACACAAGCATCTTTTTTCTTCCAAATTACCTGCTGAAACTTTGTTGTGCCAAAGTTCCTGCTACTTCTGATCATGCATCTGACCTGGTCCTGCTAATTGGTGTGACACGTTGAGTCTCAGAAAGCCAACCTCTTACTATTGTATATGCCAGTTGAGTGCAAAAAAATAAAGTCTAGCTGATAAAGACAGACAGGGTTTCATCTAGCCAGACCAAGATCCCTCGACTCCTACGTTCTTTATTTCCTGGGTCTATTCAGGCTAGCCCACCTAGATCTCAGCTCCCTTCCACCAATTCAAAGCACCAAAAAGGTAAGCTGCATGGGACCTTCAAATCTCACATCATTGTGACGAGATTGGAACAAATTTCTTCTTTCTGTCCTACATTTCCAAATAATTCTTCTTGCATCTTCCACCCCTCAAATAGCACTTTACGAATCATGTAAAGGGATAATGGCGATACCAAATATCTTTCAAAATGTGATTTGGAAATAACTTAATGTCCTCACCTTATGAACGTATTATTATGAGGAAGATACGGCATGCCATCTACAAGCAAAAGAAGGAAGAAAAAGTGAACGAGATCCAGATTTTGCTTATTTTTTGCTGCACGAGGAAACAGAAAGGAAAGGATGTCAAAGATATGTTACTACAGAGCCAACCAAGTGAATATAAAATATTAAAAGAAGGATGGAACACTAGACCCTCTTCATCATTGTACTTTTGCTTCACCTTCAATCACTATGTTTAGACTCTAAAACTTTCCTCATTTTAAAAGCAGCATGTCTATGAATTAAAGAATTCGACGCCTGATAGTATGCAAGAAAACAAAAACAGCAACATTTTGCTTACTACCTATGGAGATATTAAACAGCAATACATATTTTAGACTAAAAAAAACTCAAATAGAATGAACATGACCACAATCCTTATATCAGATGCGAAATACATTTATATCTCTCTCTTTTGCTTCTTTGGGATCACTTCTAAGCTTAAACTCTGTCCTCCTTTCCACGTTTGGTTTGTTGCCTTCTATGTTGACGCTGTTAAGCAGCAAAATGTGCCAATATATCAGTGAAGGTCTTGCTAGTTATTCCCTAATCCTTATACTAAAATCTAGGCATGGACCCAAATCTTCAGATGGAGAAGGGAAAATGTAAAGAGAAAACAAAGACCATATCTTTGGCAAAACCTGCTGTCTTGAAAAACGAAAATCCAGCTCTTGGGATATTGACTAGCATTACAGGATCTGCGATCTGCAGTTCACAGCTGTTCTTCTGGATCCACCAGATGCTTATCCACAACACCTGGCTTTCTAGGTAACGTGGTTGATTTTTGTACATGGAATTACCTGTAGCTATCTAGCATTTGAAAAACATAAGCATACAGATTTAGAAGGGTAAAAACAAGAGAACGTGGGATGACTGACTCATGAATGAATTTTTCTTTTTTTCTATTTCTAAATTGCTGATGTCATGCCACGATCGTTGATTGACATCTTGAAGGGCCTTTCCTACCTCTTTTAAACAGAAATTTTTCTTTATTCAAAGCAAAGAAACTAGCTAGAAAACCAAAGAAAGAACTAATTAATACAGCTCAGCTTTACAAATCTGCAGAAAAGAAAACCTGTAATCTTTTGTCACAAGTTCAGTCATGAATTGTACGACCTGTACTTGTGCATGGCATGTGCATTACTGTCGTCATGATGGAAGAGATCACATGTACATGGCACAGCATGCCTTTGCTAAGTCCAACCTAGTAGCAAGCCCTAGATTGAAACAATATATAAAGCTACAGGAGGAAGAACAAAGAAAAAGGGCTCTCTCACTCTCTCTCTCTCTCAATCTCTGTCGGACACACATACACATGCACATACATGCAGAAAGGAAGGAAAATTATTTGCAAATGAGCTTAAATTTAATACCCATGAACCCCTATAGTTTAGCCAAGTTTTTGACTTACATAAGAGAAGGTGAAAAATCTCTCTCTCAAACCTTCTGTGAATGCTAACATGCAGAGCAAAATCAGAAATTGATGCAACCAGGGGCTAATTTAGACTGTCAGGGAGGGAGCTCTACTTTGATTAAATTTTATAATTAAAAACATTTGTAAATTTGACTACATCCTGTATTCTGCAGTTGTAAATTGTATATTTTTGGAAAATAAAAATCAATATAAAATTGATGGTTTTTTTAAAGCTAGGGTTGTATGTTGCTAGATTAGGATTTTTCAAATAGGATATGGGACCATGCAGAATCTTACGGGTTGTGGAAAAAAGAGAATTAGGAACAGAAATAAGGCCCTAGAGATAAAGGAGACTGTGTAATCCGTGGGTTGTAGAGACTTTGAGCAGAAAAGAAAGGAAAAAAAAAAAACAGAAAACAGGCCTTAAATCTTTTTATACAATATAAAAGACCAAAGTGTCAGGACATGACAACATTAGGCATTGATGGCCACATATTAACTCACCGTTATCTGCTTGGCCAAGTGCTTTCTGCATTACTTGGGCCTCAGATCTTGAAGAAGACAGTGAGTGTTCTGTGATCGACCTGATTCATGAATAAAATTCAGGAAAGGAACTACAGATGAAGTCATGCATACTGATTCACACTGTGCACCTCAAATCAATGTTACTGGAAATTTAAAAGGTAGATACACACACACACACACACACACACACACACAGAGAGAGAGAGAGAGAGAGAGAGAGAGAGAGAGAGAGAGAGAGAGAGAGAGAGAGAGAGAGAGAGAGAGAGAGAGAGAGAGAGAGAGAGAGAGAGAGAGAGAGATAAAGGAAGGAGTTTCTGACATTTGAAAGGAATGCTTCTTAGGCCTAACGTGGGACGTGTACTGAATCACTTTCTCATGTTCTTGCTGGCAAAAGGCGTTTGTGACATTCCAAATAGAAAAATCGGATAGGAAGTGAGTCACCATATGAAGATCTCAATGATAAAACAAATGCAGTTGGATGCATAAAACTGAAAATAATTGAACCAAGACTACTTAAGCCATGGTTTAACAACATACTTTACTTTGGTACAAAGTGAAGAATCAGTGCTTAAATGTGCAAGACGTCCCACTCTATGACAGCCTTGGTCTGTGTTGTTCGGCAACTCAAACAAGAGGGGACCTGATCATAATAACCTAGAGTGCCATGAAGAAAGTAGAGAATCGGGGCTTAGACCTGCCATGATTCATCAGCTACTAGTTTACCATTTTGCAAAGCAAAGTGAAGAATCTTACTTAGAGCTTGACAAAGTAAGGGGCATGATAGTTTGATCAGCTTGCCAGGAACAGTGCTTTCAGGGTTCACACATGACGGACACATTCACTGTGGACATAGTCCCAGACGGTAGAATAACTCTGAATCGCCCCACTATGATGAAACCAAAGTATAGCAGGGATCAATTTGCACATATCTGATATAAATAATCAATTCTTAAATAGCCATGCACCAAGTGATTTTGACAGTTTAGGTACAAAGACTAAGAAAGTGGTGCAGAATCTTCTGAGTTCAGATTGTATCCTGGAGTGAAGAATGAAAGCGCCGACCGCCATGTAGCAAAATTCCAAAACTAATTGTACGAGACAATCAGCGAAGTAACAACTTGTAATCTGGAAAAAGGAAATTGTTCATGTTCTGCATAGACTTTACTCATCTGGACTGACATCTTCCGCGCTATTGCATATATAGTTCAAAGAGAAGCTGTAGGTGCCAATAAATCTTCGGGTCGCCAAAGGCAACATTGTAGACGCCATTTCCTTTCTTACATGAGGCCACTGCTCTTCATGCACGCAATGGTCGACCTCAGTTAAAGAATGACAGACCTTCATCGACCACAATGCTGTCCAGTTTAACTCTGCTAGTCTGAACACCATCTAGGAGAAGTCTGAGACCAACTTTTAGTTCTGGAAGACCCTCCTCTAAGACTGCACAGACAGGGTAGATGGGGACGCCCTGCACTCTTTTTTTCAGTTCTCCATAGACCTCAATGGCACCTGCCTCGTCAATTTTGTTAGCTACTACAAGAGATGGCCGCTCAGACAACCCAGGCTGGTGACATTCTAGCTCCATAACCAGGTCTCTTGGCGTTTCCACGGTGGAATCTCTTTTCTTCCATCCAATGAAGCCGATAAATCTACTACATACGCAAGAATGTTTGCGACCGCCTATTGATTTAAGTACCGGTGGTTTCCTTACTTCTTCGTTCCTGGTCTTCATTCACTTAAATTCCAACGGTCCATCAATCACCAACAACCTCACTCGTCGACGACCCAAACGCAAAAAATCTCATACAAAAAAGGAAATCTGGTCTGTAAGGGTTGTCCCGGATTCCGGATCTGTGGTGATGTGCTTGGAAGGGAAGGGAAGGGAAGGTGGTGGCAGATTTAAAATAGGAAGGCGGATTTGGTTTTAAATAGAGGGCGCAATCAAAGGAGGCACCATCCTTCTGTTTCCTCTCTCGTTCTCTTTCTCTGTGACAGTTAACCAGGCCATACGTTGCTTCCCTCCATATTTCCGTCCGCCGTCTCCTGTTTTCCGCCGATGGGGCGTGCCAAGCTTCCGATCAAACTCATCACCGGCGAACGATCCCGCAACGCCACTTTCACCAAGCGCCGTCGGGGCCTGACGAAGAAGATTTTTGAGTTCTCCACGCTCTGCGACGTGGAGGCATGCATGATCGCCTATAGCTCAGCGCCGGGGTCGTGCCCGCAGACGTGGCCGGAGGACCCAGCCGAGGTCCGGAGGGTGATCGAGCGGTTCCAGCGGGCGCCTAAGGAGGAGCGCGACAAACGGCAGCAGGACATCTCGAGCCTTCTGCGATCGAAGAAGAAGAAGCTGGAGGAGGAACTGGAGCACAGGTGGAAGGAGAACGCGAAGCTGGCGTCTCTGTTGCTGTGGAACCGATGGAGCCTGGTGGAGGACATGGACCTTCAGGGAGTGCTCGACTTGCAGCTCCTGCTCGACTCCAAGATCAAACAGTTGAGCCGCAGATACCTGGGCGAGTCATCGAAGGTGCCGGGAAGCACGAGGCCGGACCATGTCGCAAGGTACGAGACCCCGTTGCAGTCGGCTCTTCTTCCGCCACCTCCGCTGCCGGCAGCCACCATTACTCTGTCGGAATCGGAAGAAGTACTAGTGCATTTCGGTTACGACAATGACAACGCGCCTTGTGGTGGTGGTGGTGGCTTAACCAGCTGCTGGCTCAGCGACTATGAGGCCGCTCTCATCCCTGGCGCCACTCCTGCTTTCTACTGCACCCAACCGACGCCATGCATGCAAACACAGGCGGCGTTCGGGTGGGAGATGCAGGACAGCAACGCCTCCTTCATGGCTGAAGAAACGTTCACCACTAATATCGACGATCAGAAGACGATGAAGCATCAACAGCAGCTCGTCTCTCAAGCACCGCCTTACTCCCTACCCCCACTCCCTCCGATGCACGAGGACATGGATCTGTTTATGGGCCTCATGGATCACTCGGACCCCATGCAGGCGTTTGATTACTTGATGGATTGAAAGTCATGCATGCAAGAGGCCATGGGTAGTCACCGATTCTTCCTAGTTGCTTCAGTGAGTCTTCGCTTCATGGTCGCTTATGTGCTTCTTTTTGTAGCTATTCTCTTTATGCCGGTTTTTGAAGATTTGATTATAAGCTAGGGATTCCACTGATTCAAATTGTAAATATATATTTTCCTTGCAGCATGTAACTGATCTTCCTTCCTTCCACTTCTTGGTCTTGTTAATGTTCCTTTGGAAGTTTTGGTCGGGATTAACTCTGTCTGGTTCAGTGTAATATAATGTAACGTAGATCATCTTATTGGCGGAGCCAAGATTGGTTTTTGGGTTGCCGGCCGGTGGCAGGATCTGCTTCCTATAAGCTGCTTCATGTTTGCACAAACGATGTTGGTAGTCGATTAATGATTCATTAATGAAGTTGATCGACTCAATGTCGGCGATGGCTCTTTTTTTCACCAAGATGACCCCTGCACCGCGAAAAACTCCCCACAGGAACTCTCCCGTCGCCGTCCTCTCGTCCTTCATCTTCCTCTCCATCATGCGGCCTCGATCGATCTCCTTCCAATCTGCACAGTCCTAATACGTCTACACACAAAAGCCCCGATTGTTAATAAAAAAAAAAAAACTCCTGTTTTGCATTAAAAATCAGAAATCGCCACCGGAAAATGGGAAGAACATGTCCGACATGGGCAGCAGTCGATTCGAACGAAATCTGATCGACTTCTCAACTGTTTTTTTTAAATTTGATCCCGGACTCCTTTACATTTTTCATAAGACCTTTATTGAACAAAAACAAAGGAAGAAGAGATAGTTCCGATGCATGATGAGCAAGCAGATGGACGGAATCATGGTGTCTAGGTGGGTGAGAAAGAAGCAACCAGACGCCGGTACCAAGTGCTCACAAGGCAATATTTTCAGAACATCTGTTCCTTTCTTCTACTTTGTGCATGTCTTTTCTTGTCCTTGCATGTATTCATTCATTTACTCAAAATTGTGCTCCTGAAATGTTATCGAGTAAAGCATATTTGATTTCCTGATCTCCAGGGCTTTAGTTTTCATCATTTTTTCAGGATCTTTCTCTTTCTAATTCACAAAAGGGATGAACATTTTTAGCCAACTATAATTGTCGCGATGGACCACCGACTGTAAGAACTTCGTTTCTCTTTCTATGCTTGTGATCAGCAAGAAACGTGCCTTCACTATGTTGTTTCAGCACAACTATATTTTTTGTTTAACATAATTAAAACGAGTTGTGGATCCAACGTGATGCAACCATTTATGGTGTTGCGCATTTTAATTGCACGGAATTTTCTCTTCATGGTTGTTGAAAATTCTCGTGCTGATTTGAATAGGATCTTAGAGGAGTTAACTCCTTTGGGCCATTTTGCCGGCCGGGGGCCGGATTGGCTTCCCATCAGTTGCATATTAATGATGTTGGTATATTTTAATCTACCAAATTTTAATGATGTTGTTATATTTTAATCTACGAAATTTTTATGCAAATTCTTATTGTAATGCAGTTTAATATAGTTATGACTTAGGGACACATTGTCACACTCGGGAATAAACTCAACTTTTCATAAAAAGAAACCGCTCTTGGATAGAACATGACTGTTCCGTAGTCAGTTCTGACCAAAAGCAAAACTAATTTCCAATTTTGTGTAGTAATTAATGTTCTTAGCAATCTTGGATTCCACATCCAATATCAATTGTCATGTTCCTAAAAATCATGAACAATGTGGCCGCGTTTGTACCAACTCTCACATTGTTTGATTGATTGTCGAGAAAGTGGTGGATTTAAAAATTAATCCAAAAAATAAATTCATTAATTACCAAAATCCTCTTTCTGTAGAGCCCAGAAAATAGACAAACACCAGATTCAATCTATAGAAAAATGTGGATTTCAGATCTTCGGGTCTGACCTCAAATCCTCGGATCTGACATCCTTGATAATCTCATATCACCTCCTATATCAACTGAGGTGAACAAACAACAGTTAGGTTTGTAAGGGCATCTCAGACTTGCCAGCTTAATTTGTTGCCTACTTGTAAAGTTTTTCATTTTCTTTGAAGTTCTACTCTTTGATGCCAAAAGTTTCCAAGCTATGGGTCTCCATGCTCTCCCTGATTTTCGAATTAGTTTTTATATAAAAGTATGTTTAAATGGAAAAAAGCCATGAGGTATTCGTGTAGAACTAAGTACTTCTCATGGTTCTGTGTGGGCGATTGCCCACACAGAAGCCCATGGGTGCCTCCACCCCTGTGATTGGTTTAATTTTTTTTCTTTGCAGAAACGAAAACCTAAGTTCAACAGGAAAATGAAAACTCTGAAATCACTTATCCCAAACTGCGATAAGGTGTGGTTGTTTGTACAAATCTTTCTTTTTTCCTGTCTTTTTGTAATATTGGTGCTTTTCTTTTTTGTTTGTTAATGCTTTCCATATAGGATAGAACATAAGAAACGATATATCATTTGATTGTACGGGCTTAATGATGCTTGATTACCAAGAAATCAGCGTTAATTGATAACTACAATGGTTGATAGACTGGTGCATTATGATTTGAGTCGTGCTGATGGGGCGATGGGAGATCTAAAACTACATCTCTAAGTTATAATTTTAACAGGTTTTCCTTTTCAATACTTATGTTGCGCCTTAAAAAGGCTGTGACAACATTTGAGAGCAAGAATAGCCGATCTGTTGTTCGTCCTTCCGTATTATTTTGTATATATGTATATATGGTAACTAGACAGGATGTTACGATATTCTTTGGCATTTATTACAAGAAAATTTTGAACAAAACTAATTTTGGAGGGGAAAAAAAACTTATCTCTCATGTTAACCAACTTTTTGGATCTCCAGCTGTTTTACATCTTTCTTTATTAATAAATCCAAGGACGGTTCAAGCATCCGTTGGAAGCATGGCTGCAAAGGTGGGAGTCATCCTGTAAATGTAATGGTCGGACCAGCGTTAGGTGCAATTATATCAGTACAGAAAAGAAGTCCCGACCAGCACAATTCTTGTGTCCTGAAATAGGTCGATCAAGTGAACCGATCAGACTGCTAGAATCACAATACTGGTTAGAGTAGATGATACACGAACGCCTTCAGAAACGGCCAACAAAAGCTAGCAATCCACCGAATGAGAACAGACAACTATAATCATACAAATTGAAAATGACAGCAACGAAAGATCAATCCCTAAGATTTTTCTTATATTAAATACTAAAAAGGCAGAAGTAAGGGCAATGAAGACCAAAATAGTTCGACTCAACCTTTAAATGACATGTCTCTGCAGTAAATCTACAATGTCGTTTTCACATTTACTTGTAATTCCCCTTGTGTTTATCTAATGGCAAACTTGTAATGTTTTCTTGAAAAATGTGGCAATCAATTAAAATATTTACAGAATTCCCTACAAAAGTACCATGATAATTCTTCAATAGTAACATCTGTTTCTCCCCCTCTCGATACACCCAGATACATAAAAACTTTTCTAACTGATTAGTATGTGAGAAGTAATAAATATATATGCCTAGACAGTGCCATGATAATTAAAATCCTGAATTTTTAGCCAAACCATAACAAACAAACCCTGGCGACCATGTGGAGACGCTTGTGAGCTAGTCTTTGTAAAGTTACTACTCGGTAATGGAAGCCCACAAATGTCCGCGAGCCACATGCATACGTGTATGCATGTACCTAAACCGAGAAAAAGAGGTTCAAGATTATATTTGTGTGGAATAAATTGTTACTATTCCCCCAAGTACATTCAGATGTCAATTACTCCATGAACTAATTGCATTTCCTGCTAGCAAAAGCGTATGACGAGTACAACATCTTTGCTATCTGATGGTGCTAATAACTTATTGATTTACTATCCTCCTCCACCTCGTAATCTATATTGCAAGATGTCTTTACACCAGCTCCAGTCACTTGAATGTGTCAGTGTTACGCGAGAACCACATTCTAGCAGCCACTTGGTACCATGGTCGTGGAGATGTTTCAGTTCCTTCCCCACTTCATGTTGCCTTTAAATTTTCCGACTCAATGACACCCTGCAGGGTATACCATAAAAACATAATGTACATCCAAAGATACAACATATATTAACTTTAAAGCAGAGGAAACTTACCTCAAGAACTAAAATGGCAGCAGTCTTGCTCAGAACTTCATTATACTCGGGACAAGAAAAATTCTGCAATAATTTTTTAAATGCTAAGGGTGCTCTTGCAAAAATAAAAAATAATAATAATAATAAAAAAATCCACATTGAAGATGGTACAGAATGCCTAAACAGACCTGCACACAGTTTGGACAGCCTTTATCTCCCAAGCAGCTACATGATCTAATAAGTTCCAATGAAGCAATTAAAAGGTCTCCAAATAGTGGTTGTACCTGTAACGTAAGTTCCATCGTAGTAGTCAAAAGGCTCCCACAGGTACAACTACACATTACAGACATATCCATATAGAATCTATATTATAGATACATCATATATATGTTCATAATTCTATTTTCGTTTCTCTTATACATATCATCTGTTTTGCATTTTCTTAATTTTCTCTGCATGTTTTATTAGTGACACTTTGATTGTCACTGAAGTCAAGAAGATGTTGGAGCTAGCCAATGGCCAGTCAAACTTGCCTTTAGGTTAGTTGATTGTGTAGGTGTATAGAGTCATGGTACAATATGCCTCCTTTAACTTGTACACACTTTTTTGAGCTTATTGTGATCAATACAAGTATCACCCACCTGTGCTGAAATACCAACTCCACCAGGTTGCTGGTCATACAAGAGTAGTCTTGCTGGAAAATAACGAGATTCATGTGGATTTGCACACTCTGTCCCCAAGTCTGAAGAATTTGACATTATATACCTACCAAAGTATCCCCAAATGAAAAAAAATATTATAATACGCCATGTATCAGAATCAAGAAAGCTTCTAACTAGAGGATGTTCTCAACTTGTGGAAGCCAAGAGCAGCTCGAGTGGCAATATTAATCATAGTAATGCATATTCAAAACCATCACAAACAAGAGTCCCAACTTCACCTTCAAGAATTCCAAGAAAGAATCCTCTTAAGGTATCAAGGTCTTAAACTAACTGATCAAGCAAAATGGCTTCATTTGAAAACTCCAAAGGGGCAATAGAAATTAAAATTCTCTACTTACAAAGGTACCAAATTAAGTATTGCATGAGAAGCAGCATGAAGCCCTGTGCGTAATGGAAGATTCTGAGCTTCCACTTTTATTTTGGTTGGTTCAGGAACACGAATCCAAACAGCCTGTTTCACATAATAACATGAGAAGGCTGTAAGCATGGATATGAAAAATGTAAATGAAGATTATGCCATAAGAAACATCAGAAAAACAATAGAGCTGCTTTTTTGCAGACCTGAGATTCATAAGAATATTCTGGTAGAAATAGATCAACTTTGTCAAAGATCTTGTTAGTTCTTCTCCAAATTTTATAGAAGCCAAACCATTTGGTTGTTACTTTACATGCAGTCACCCGAGCTGTTGTTCTCTGATAGTTCATTCCAGTCATCTTAGCAGGATATGCCTGGACAACACAATCTCAAATGCTGGATGATGCCATGACTTGAGAAATTTGAAGTATTGGTATCATAACATTCTACATTAGACACTTGGAACATTTTCACTGAAAGCCACAACTTCAATAACCATACTACTGAAGATTGGATCTTTCAGATCGTATAACTGCACATGAGATATAATCAAACAAGCAGCATAAATCAAACCCAAGAAGAAGAATGAACATTTGATCCATGTAAATTACTCTAAAGCAGGTTTAGTTAACTTGGTCATTTTTACTTCCAACTAATAACTAATTCTACAAAATTCCTGTTTAGATATATAGAGATACTTTTAAACAATGTCACAAGTTCAAGATCAAGGCTTACATATTCACCATTCAAGACACGAATCTCCTCCAACTAATAACTAATTCAAAAAACTTCCTGTTTAGATATATACAGATAATTATCAGACAAGCTCACAAGTTCAAGATTGAGGCTTACATATTCACCACCAAAAACATGAATATCAGTATAATCACGGGTTTTTGTGTAGTACTTCAAATCCACTTTTCTACATATAGCAATCTTTGCAGATAAATCTATCACTGTAACCAGGTAAGATTTCCCTTGTTGCATATAGACAGCACCTTCATAAACCTGAAAGATGAACACAAAGAAGGAATGAGTAATTGAATTTTATTTGCAGTACGCAGTAGACAGTGCTTCCTCACTAACTTTAACATGGTGGAAAATTTTGAAGTTTGAACTCCAATTGACAATGCAAATAATGTATACCCACGGCTAATATCTCCGGTTGAGTATTTTTCACATGATGTGACCATGAAGTTATGACTCAGGTGCTTCATTACTAACTTCCATCTGGTGGAACATCTAGTTGGAGGAAAGAAATCTCACAAAGCACCCAATATACAAACTCCAGTTGAGAATGCAAACGGGTCGCTAAAGAAGGAGTAACAAGACAGTACGATAATGAGTAACACTGCATGGCAGCAACTCAGTTAACATAAAACATTGACATTATTCAGAAAAGAAAGACCTTATCCTATCAAAAACATACTTATTCTCCTGTTTTGGAGAAAAATTAAATAAATTTGTGATGCTTTCTTTATAGAATACTAATATATTGATGCAAGAAAAATCAAGATTTAAGAATCTTAATCCAACTGCATCCACAACTAAGCTAAAGCTAAACTTAAACTAAACTTAATCTAACTAAAACTTAAGCAAACAATCAAAGGAACAAGAAGAACATAAGAAAATAAGAAAACACTTCTTTCTTTCAACTTCTTCACCATGTTACAAAATGACCCACCTCCCTTTATATAGGGAAAATGATGGATTGTGGATCTGGATCCGTTTAACAAGTACCAAAAATCTAACTAGATCCAATTACATGATTTGATTATGCTTTCATCTTGCATCATATGTAAAGCTGGGAACTTCCTCAACAAGGTCACATTAAAGGACAGATAACAGATTCACAACCAAAAGAGACTCACAAAGTTGACATCTAACTAAAAAAGAACAAGTATCACTGATGCAGCAGGAGAAAAGAAATGTTTTCTTCAAAGGCAACATTTCTGAAGAAAAGAAATGTTTTCTTCAAAGGCAACATTTCTGAAGAATTCTCATTATATACATCTAGAAAATGCCTATGTCACACGGACCCACACGGTACGGGTACCGGTACACCTGTGGGTGAGGCAGGGGTGCTGCGTTGACCGTACCGGGTACGGTCAATGCACCCAAGGTCTTTTTTGACCTTTTTTAGACTCGGTCAAAGTTGACCGAGTCTAAAGTTGTCCATTTTAAATGTTATCCTTTTTTTTCATTTTAACGTTTTAAACCTTTGTAACGTTAAAATTTTCAAAACCCTTTTTTCCTTTTTCATTTTGTTTTGTTTCCTTGCTTCTTCTCTCACCGACGAAGGCAGTGACAACCGGCGAAGGCAGGGGCGGCGACCGGCGGCTGTAGGCGACGGAAGGCGGCGATAGGCGATGGCGACGGCGAAAGTATCTGTTTTTTTTTTCATCTTTTTCTCATTTTTTGTCGAGCTTCTAAGCCTTCCATCGTCTCCGGTGCCGGCAGACAATGCTTTTATTGATCTCTCATCTCTCCGACCATCACTCACCAATCACCACCCACAATCTCAGCCGGTGAAAAGTGGCTCTGCCCACTCCATTGCTGCCCACCATCTCTTGCCACACACTTTCGGCGCACATCCCCTCTTGCACACTGCCTCTAGTCTGTGAATGAATGAACAAATCACTATTAATCTACCCACCATCACTGTGCATATGAATATCTGCCTTTGTCTGCATCTCTGTGAATCTTCGTTGTATGCTGGGATCAGTACACTATCGATCGTTGCTTGGTGTTTCTATCTTTTATTCTTTTGATTAGGGCTTTCGATTTGTCCCTTTAATTGGCATTGGGGGTCTTATGAATATGTTATTCTATTTGCAATTTTTTGATATATATATATATATATATATATATATATATATATATATATATATATATATATATATATATATATATATATATATATATATATATATATGTGTGTGAATATGTTATTCTATTTAAAATTTTTTGACATATATATTAATATATATATATATGTCCGCGTGTGTGTACAGCCGTACCCCCGCACTCAAATTTTTTGAAAATTGTCTGTACCCATACCTGTACCCGTACCTATGTGACATAGGAAAATGCATACACATGCATGCAAACAAAAGCACTACCGCACTAAAAAAGAACAAAAACGACTTTGATACTTTGCAAATCATAACAGGCAATGTACAACCTGAAAGAAGGCTTTGCTTTCTTCAATCTCCTCGATCACAGCACTTGTAGTCTCGTCGATTACTTGATACTTATCATTTTCTGTTGAACGGATGCCAATTGCATGCGAGGGGATTTTCTACCAAGGAATCAAAAAGCAATGGCTATCATCAGGGATGAATGCTGAGCTTTAGTGATAAAATAAGCATGCACAATGAGGAAGCATACCTCACGCCCTACATAAACCCATGTTCTGAGAGAGGTATTGCATGATTCATGACCTAAGTTCCCTTTAGTCCTGAGGGTTGTTATTGTATCCTCTAGCCTGGAACCAAAGTATTCGGCATCATGTTGCAAAGACAATGGATGCTCAAAAGCAGCACAAGTAATATGTTGCTCTAAAATCTGCAAACCCAAAATAAACATTAGCCTTTCAATATGCCTCCAGCTTCTTTATGATCTGATCTACAGGTAAAGTACACAAATGAGAAGAATCATGTGCCCCCTTCAGGAAAATTTTCTTGCACTTAAAAGTAGATTCCCTGTTGTAGAGAAAGGAGTTGTCTGTAAACTAGGAAGATGACGCCAAACCCAGTGGCAAAGTTGTATGTCCCATTTTTTATGGTGTTCTTTTAACAATAAAAAGAAACTTCTTTCCAATAATTTTAACCTTGAAATTATTGTGTTTTATGTTGCATGAAGGAAAGACACAAGGTCCCTGTTTTCCTTAATATTTTATCCATATTTAGCAATCACATGACCCTAACGAAGATGTCTACGATGAACATGCAAAAGAAAGACAAGTCTCAGTTCAAAAAGGAACCTGCTTGTTGTGAACATCAATTTGACAATTCTCAATAGACCTTCCAAAAAGTTTCTGCGGAAATTTCATGAAATACTGATCCAGAGGTCCTTCAAATGCAATGTATATAGACAATGATGCATTTTCCCTTCTTCCAGACCGCCCAGCTTGCTGCCACAAGCTGTATTGTGAAGAAAACATTAGCTAAAGCCGCATAAGTTCTGTAACTTGTAGCAATATGAAAAGCATTTATACAAATGACAAACACACCTAGCAACACTACCAGGAAATCCTAGATGTAGCGTAGCATCAATATGGCCAACGTCAATCCCTAGTTCAAGTGCATTCGTTGCAGTAACCCCCAAAAGCTTCCCACCAAAGAAATCCATCTCTATTTTTCTTCGTTCCTATTCAACATGTAACCAAGCAAACAAACCACATGTCAAGCTGGTGGACCATGTCACCATCATTTCAAACATGTGAATATGCTCGCTGTAAATGGCATCTTACATGCATATCATTGCTACGCATATCAAAGTAAAGTACGTTCATTAATGCTGAGCACTTATATACTCATATAGGTAATATTACAGTGTCAGTTCTAGTAGATACAGCTCGTGGTGTTGGATGTTTCCAACCAAATATCACATGCACGATCAAATGATGAAGAAAATAAGAAACCACTCTCAGATGTTAATAGAGTTAAAAATGATGAAAGACACATACAAGGCTAATCCTGGTACTCAACTATCTGGTCATGTTTGTTCAATTGTCACAAATATCATTCTCAGCCTCAGGTTCACAGAGCGAGACCTCTTCTAGGGAATCCAGAAATGGAAAAACGTGAAGAACTATGAACTTTCGAGCTTTTCTAACTAATTTTTCTTACAAAAAATTGATATGGATCTAGGAAAGTCATAAAATGACAAAAAATAAAATATATTAAAAATACTTTTAAGGAACAGAGTCTCACATAAATGTTGTGAGATTGTATCAACATTTTATTTTTGGTGATATCTTCATAATATGGTGATAAACTCCCTTCTTTGTTTCACTTTCTTTTGGCAACATTATCATAATGTTTTGAAAACATCACTAATATCTGCGACAAGACTTTATCAACCCTTCTACTTCACTACCATTTTTCTACTTCTTACAACAACTAGTACAAGTTATGGAGATCATGCCTGCTGATGAGATGACCCACTCACGTGCCTAAGCATATGCTATCTACTCATCTTCTCACACCCTATAATGTTTTGGGGTGCACCTAATTATAATAGTTAATGTTTTGGGGTGCACCTAATTATAATAGTTAACGTTTTGTCCTGCATAAAGATAAAGCAACTAGCTATATTTCATTAACAACAATCATACTCACTTGATTTTACTTCAAAGAATCAAACTACTGTTTTCCATTTTTTTGTGTGCTTTGCACCCAAATAGCCACTCATTACTGTAGTTTTATTTTGTCAGGTGATAAAATTCTCTCCTTTCTGAAACTAAAATTAGGTCTTCAGCAGATTGCAAAAAGTAATCCTTGATGCAACAAAAACTTTAACCATATAGCAAAGAAAATGCTTCCAAATGTATGACTTCAGCCTAATAAATATCTCATATACAAGCAATTGATAAAACAAAATGTGCATCAGAAGATAAGATGAAGAACCTCTGCAATATATCCAGCACGATAAGCGCAAACATAATTAACAAGATCCGGTGCAGTCTTCCGAAGAATTTCAAGTCTACATGTTTAAAGCAAGATAACCACAGCAATAAGAAAATAGAAGAGGAAATCATCCTGTAAAGGACATATTCCATGACAAGAGTCACCTACGCGTAACAGAGAACAATTTCACTAAGTTTACGTGTCTTGCAAAAAGCAATGCATCGGAGTCCGTGCTGAACCATTTCTGTAAATATTAAAGCAGTCTCCATGATTGGGCTGGAGGAGATACCAAAAGTTAGTTCTTTTACCACCATTAGGCTAGGCAATTCTTTAAAGATATAGTTGTCACAAATTCTCAAGGGACAAGAAAAACAGTTGGTCTATGCAACTTTTTGTCAGACTAATTAAAATTTAAAATAGACAATGGACCTATATACAATTCAGTGCAGAATCAGCAATCAGCAGACATAAATATATTTAACATTGACTCCTCAAATGCTTCTGACCAAGCAGAATCACCAGAAAGCATGTGCAAGTAGCTAAAAGAAGTTCACGTTTCATACAAATTTAAATCCTATCCTTAGACCACAGTTGTTTACACCTGGATTCCTCTTTCAGTTCTTTCATGTATCAATTTCATTGTAAAGGACGAAATCAGGTGCAACTTGCTCTTCAGAAAGGCCAAAGAAATACAGAACAAGGTTCACAAGAAACTTCAATACACAAGCAACTTCAATATTACAAAGATGGCTACAAAAAGCAATACAAGATATCAAACCCGTTCCCTGTTGCCTTGTAGTAGCTGCTCTCTTGAGGGTTTGTTCATTTTAAAGGAGCTCTTCAAAAACTGCAATCCTACCATTCACTTGCAAAAAAGTTGTAAAAATGGTTTCGGGTAACGCTTCAGCATCTGATTGGGGCACATTCTCCTTCAAACATATGCTAGTATATATACGATTTCTATCTACATAAAATATGCAGATAATTGACTTCCTGTAGATAGTAAAACATCTGTAGACACTGCAAATGATCCAATTTGTATGTGTGCAAAAGGCCATTTTTGAAAGCATGTCTCAATATAATTTCAAAATCAACTTTGGGAAAAGTTTTACTCATCAAGTTCTGAGGAGGAATGTCAATCATACAGTACATTACCTCTCTTATCACCTATGCCTATTACTCACTACCACAACCATACAGCACTCACTTGATTTTATCCCAAATGGTGGAATAGTAGCTTGCAGTGATTCACCTA
>JAANDH010001089.1:50199-89617 GCA_011799765.1 Nymphaea thermarum
ATTCTAATCTATAGATTGATTTGGGAAATGAGTTCATTAACCATCTTGAGATTGTTAGCTCGTAAAGTATAAGAAAACCTTCATGGTATTTTTAGTGAATCCTATAATTTTGGATATCCTAAGTTCATTTAAGTCATCAAAACCAGCTTTCAAACAAATCACATCATTTGCATTATATTTGGTGACACATCTACAGATAAGAATTGCGAAGACAAGCATGCCTAGCCTTTCCAATATATGGATTTTTCGATAATGATGAAGGTAAACCTCAGTTGTCAAAATTGGAAACTGGACTCTTGCCGATCAAAGCCTAAAAAAGATTAATGGGGACTAGTTGGGGCCAATCAGTTCATGCTGGTCCAAGTCAGACAACTAACGTCATATTAATTAGGAGGCAGATAGATAAAACATATATATATATATATATATATTATATCATACGGAGATATAGTATAAACACATAGAGAGTTTCACATTTGCGAGGGCATGAGAGAGAGAGAGAGAGAGTACAAAACCAAGCTGAATGTGATTAAAAGAAAGCTAGTTAAAAAACAACGGCTGAAGATAGGTAAAAGAAAGACTACTAAAATAAAGAGGAAACTTGGTCATTTTTACAATTGATGGTTCGAAACATATTTTTCTAGAAAACCTTAATTTGGGGCCTAGTCAAGTCAACAACTAGTCGTTGACTAGTCGATCAAGTCAGTCAACTAGCCCTTTCATGGGCCCAACCGATTGGTTGACTAATGCCTTGGATGACTAGTCGGACTGACTAGTCCCTAGGTTGACAACTAAGATGGTGACACAATACAATAGATTATCAAGATGAAGGAAACACAAAAATAACTACACTTTCTATATATGTGTGTGTGTGTGAGCGTATGGATGAATACACACAAATATACCTAAATGCATACGCATTAATATGTGTACATACATACATGTGCATGCTTAGACACGTATACAATAGCTCTTTCTGAGTGCAACCAATCTTTCCATTGAGCAGGGGCCAGCTGTGCTGCTTCCCATAGAGAAATCAGCTAAGAGCCTAAGACCATCCATCTCAAAGACCAGGCAGGCCAGATTCACCACCCATCCTAATGTCAATTATGTGGTACACACATTTTTTTGTAATCAATATGAAATTTGGTATAACATTTCCAAGATGACAAGATCTGTGCCTATTTGACCCTCAGGCATAATGATGCAACTGGTAAACAATATCAGGACTTGTCACGAAGAAAATATAAGTTTCTGAACAATTTACAGAAAAAAAAATGGCAACATGACAAAACCTGAAGTTCAAAGTGTTCCATTAATCTGCTTGAATTAAGAAACATGTTGTAATGGTTCCAATACCATTCTGTCACTGTATCATTTTGCTTTGCTGAACCCTAGTATACTGTTCTTTTGGTATAAAATTGAGTTAGAGACTCTAGTAGAGGCCACACTGATGTACCTCCTTGGTTGTACCCTAGGCCTGGTCTCAAGGATGCCTCCGGGCAATCCACTTGTAACACTCCCCTGTTAAATGCACATTGATATGCATTCTTTGAACTCTCTTTCTCAAACTCTTGTTATCTTCCTCTATTGTCTCACGTTCTTTGTGTTTTTGTCACAACATCTGCAAGCTGAGGGAGCCAAAGCTTGTGGCACTTGGGGAACCACCACCTGGTCACAGGCTTTAGAGAAGTCGGCCACTGACAACAGTAAATAGGCAGTTAAATGAACAATTTGTAGCTTGACCATGTTTTCGTTATTTCATCAAAAGTTAAGTTTCTTTCCTGTACCTGAGAGGCGGTGGTTTACCCTGTGTTGGATGTCAGTGGTTCGAGTCCACTTATCTCCAATCCAGCTTGTGATCTTAGCCGAGACATTGCTTTTGCTAATTCTAATGGAAGGATGATCTCAAATTGGTCTAATTTTGGCGTCATGCTTTGTTTGCTACAGGATTTGCTCGTTCTGCGAAGCGAGTGCTTTAGGGTACGTCACGAGCAAAGCCCACAAAGCAATTTCTTATAACATTCTTTATGCTGCACCTAATAACTTATCTACAAGTTTTCAGAACTGTTTCCATTGACAAGCTAGTGTCTAGATGAGCCTACACAAGAAATTGGCTGGCATACAGTTGCTCATGAATGCTTTGTGGTATACATCTTGGATTTGACTTTGATGACTCAAAATTTTAAATAAAAATTTAAAATTATAACCTATCTCAAACTTGTCCACACTATAAAAGAGAGAAAGGCCTTGGAACTTGAAACGAGAGGAGCTGTAGGCAAAATTTCTGATATGGCTCAGTAAAATACTCATAACACCATTATGGAGAAAATATCCACTAACACCTCAGACAAAAAATGACTGCAAGCATACATGAACATATTCTATTAGCAACTTATAAGATGGTAAACTTGTGAGAAGGTGAAAAACAAGAAGGTCGTGGCTGACATTACAGATGATTGTGTGTAGTCATTACAAACTTTTTGTGCTCCATTATCAACACTACTATATATATCATCACATGTTATTGGAAACAGTTCAATTTTAACTGAAACAATAATGTGAAATAATGAGAATGTTTTTCCACCTAGAACGTTTAGCCATATTGTCTTCATTTGCAGATACACTTTCTGGTAGACTGGTTTGCAATTTAGGCCCATGCAATCTTGATGATCCCTGGCACAATGAAGTTCACACTGTTAATTCTTGAGAAAACAAAACGAAGACAATATGAAGTTTCAGAGACCACATCAATGAAGTTCACACTGTTAATTCTTGAGAAAAAGCACCAGTGCAGTGTACATACATTCATCGAGCGAAGTGGAGGGTTCCACAATACAAAGAGCTTTGGACCAGAAGGGCTTCCATCATTCTGAACCAGATCTAGAGATCCAAGGCCTGTAAGCTCCTAAGACATTCACAAAAATAAAAAAATGTAAACAATAGTAAAAAAAATAATACCTCCTACAACACAGCAAATAAATCATGAGGAATACCTGTGAAGTCATTGACCCTGATTATCTTATAAACTAGATTTGTCTTATTGTTTGTTAATTATCTACACTACATATATACATGATTAAGAGTTATGAAGTCTGATTATTATGAGTGTTGAAGGTTTAACTATTAGCTTCTCTCATCTACAAATAGATGAAAGCTCTTTGCAATTATGGATGCAATTGATTGAGAATATAAATTCCTTTTGAACTCCCTTTGAGTTTCTCAAACCTTTTCAAAAAGAGTATTATCTTTATTTAGTTTGGGGATCCGGATTGGGAACCTTTGGAACTCCCTATGTTTCCTGACCAATATGTTGTATTATGCTTTAAGAACCTGCATGTGTATGGTGTGGCAGGTTTGTTATTTTGTGCTTTACTTATGTACACATCTGCTGCAAGACCTGCCAGCATCCTCCCCAATATTATTGCAAAAAAATGGATATGTACTACTTATGTATAATTAAGCCAGTGTAAAATATAAAGGTTACATCTAAAACAAAGAGGCTGCCATTGGAAAATTAGGGCTTAATCATTAATCAACTTTAATAATCCTCAAAGAAAATCACATGTTCCCTTAAATGGGGCCTACCAACCAATATGGATATTCCTGACTAATCAAATGAAAACAAATAAAGCAACAACTAAAATACAGGCACTCTAATATCCACTCTAAATTTGTCAGTCATGCATCAATCTCATGAAAGTTGAAGAACTCCAAGTCAGGAGCCAAACAATTCAACATGGTGAGATTGATACAGAACTAATCCATTTAGATTGGATTTTAGAGTGACTCTACTGTAGTTGTGTGTTATTTGTTTTCATTTGAATTTTGATGTGTTGATTTTGGACCTTTTATATGTCTATTTGGTTTGACCTTTGATCTAAATATTCATGAAGCCCTATTTAAGGGATCATGTGATTTTCTTTGAGAAGTACTGAATTTGATTAATAATTGTTGATTTCTGTTTGTTCCTTTTGCTTTCTTCCTAAGTTCCTCTACTATACCTTATTTCTCTCTTTGAGTAGCAATACCACAGGCTTTAAGAAGACGAAACCCTAAACACTGCATCACAATCACTGCTGGAAGTATTTCTGAGAACGGCCAGCCCCTTGGTTTTATGTTTCATTTGCATTTTGGGCATTGTCATGCTTTCAGTTTGCATAGCAGCATTCCTTCATCTACTTTATCTACTTTAACCACAATGACATACAGCTACTCGAGTACTCATGACAATTGTTTTGCTATATTGAATTACTAATATTCACCTTGCACATATTTCACAATGTCATCTGGAAAATCTGCAAGCTGGGAAAAAATTTCTGTTGCGTTTCGAAAGAAAAAGGAAAAATCATACCATTGCATGCTCACGAGGATTAGCAGAAGTGGCTGTGCATAATACAAAGGATGGATCACTCCCATATACTGCAGTTAAAGGCAAAGCAATCTCTGAGATACACAAAGCAAGTAAAAATGCTCCAGCAGGGGAACAGTAGGCATACAAGTATTTACCATGGCAACATAATCTACGTAGTCGGCGTACGATAAGAGCTGTGTGGCATCCAAATGCACCTTTATATGCATGGGCTTCATCAATGACAACAAACCTGCTTCAAGCAAACTTGGGTAATCAATGGAATAATAAAAAGATCCTTAGAAAATGGTTACAAGCTGAAGAAACATTAGATAACTTTTAAATATGAAAGACAAGGCAAAATATAAAAGATACATATCCAAGCATATGATTATAGGAACTTCACAGAAAGAACACTTGTAAAGAATAGAGCAGCCTGTTTAATTAAGTTGAAGCAGTCAATTGCAGGTAAAATAAGAAAACCTGAGGTTTGACAAAATCCGCTGGAATTGAAAATGAAATGGCAAAATTGATTTGTGCAACATATCTGGATTTGTAATCAACTGCACATCAAAGATCATAAAATATCAAATGGAAAACATGGTGCATGATATAGTAGATAACAAAAGATGGATAGACAACAGAAATTTGCTTGAGCTGCAAAATTACTAGTCTAGCATTGGCATGGCTCCATGATCGATCAGCTTGAGAAGTGTCACCATCATAAACTCCAATGTCTAAACCAACCTCAGCATATCCTGTTATTTCTAACAACACACGCAACTGGTCTTGAGCCAAGGCCTGCACATTCCAAACCATTACATGCAGATTCTGGAAACTTTAGGTAAGAATAATATTAGGGATACAGACATCAAGGGGAAAAGTACTTCAAACAGCTCTAGAATTGAACCCTATGGCAAATGAGAAAATAAGAACAGTAGAGGACAAGTTCTTGTTGCAATTTCCTGGAGTATCAGGTGTTCAAGTGGACTTAGCCACTTAGGTCTTATTAATTTCCTTGAGTATCAGCTCATCATGTCGACCTACCTTTGTCGGAAATATATATATTGCACATGATGTTAAGTCTTGAGACAGTGCTTCCAGAACTGGCACGTTGTAGCACAGGGATTTCCCACTAGCAGTTGAGGTTGACACAACGACATTCTTACCGGAAAGTGAATAGCGTATTGATTCCTCCTGAGGAAAACACTTTTAGTATTTACAAAGTCTCATGTATATAAAATGTGCAGAGAGGTTTTGTTACTCTTGGTACCTGATGACTATATAATCTAGATATCCCCATCTTTCTAAGTGCGGCTCGTGTAGTACTCAAGAGATTGTTTGGAATCTCTACATGCATGGCTGTTCTGGACCTAATATATTCCACATGGACAATCTGGAAAATTCTAATTCCAGTTAGGAGACAAACATACCAACAGAATTTTGTAATAGAAACCATACACTTGAAAAGAAACCTGTTCATGAGAGCCGATTCCCTCTCTTAGATGTTCAAGCATTTTTTCTGGTAGCATCTGATGTCTGTCCTGTTGGTTTGATAGGAACAGATATTATGGTTTCAGGATCACTGACACATATTACCAACTCATGTATCTTATTTGAATGGACAAAAGTTTTAACATTTCAATGACCTTGCAGTATTTCTTAAAGAGAACCAGTAGCAAGAGGTCATAATTGAAAGAAAGGCACATTTCAACCACGTAGATAGCATTAGCATATGTACAGTAGAAAAGCAGAGAGAGAATTATGTATCTACAGTACAAATATGCATAAGTTCACATGCACAGGAACTCGTGTAATACATCTGTGTGTGATGTGTGTATGTGCATGCTTATACACATGTTTATATTCATTCATGCATTTACAGATGTACCCAATTTTGTGGGGATATGTACATGCTTATGTGGNCATTGCAATACCATGTTGAAGTAACAAGAGAGCAATGATAAAGTAATAATATAAAGGAGTGCAGATATACTGTCTTAAAGGTGAAGTCTACACCTTTTTGAGCAGTAAATAGAATAACTTACTGTCACTGCCCACCACAGCATGCAAGAACTGACTTTACAGAGACACTATTACATTTTAGTAAATACTATTTGCAGTTCTTTAATACAGCTTATCCATAGACAAGAAGTCCCAATGCAATGAACTTTAACTGTTCAACATGAAACTTATTTGAAGCAAAAACTACCTTGCACTGTGAATTTCTTGTAGGGGTTTTGCTCTCCCTTGTACGTTTCAGTTTCTTAGTCTTCATGGTAACATTGTTTCCTTCTTTCACAAAAATGAGAACATCATCCAGCGTCAAAGAATGTGATGAGCCTGTTATAGATGCTTTTGATACCTGCATTACAGGGAACACAACTAATGTTGAGCATAACAAGCCAGAGCCACCCGATGTGCAGCTACAGAACTTTTCTGTGGCTACTTCCATAACCAAATGAGAATAATTTCCACACAGATGAGCTGTACAAGCAGGACAAGGAGAAAGTATGCAATTTTAAATACAATGTTGCCACATGTACCGGAAATATCATTTTATCATTGCCATTTGGATAAAATACAACAAAATTACAAGTATGCCACTGCCTATTTTCTGCATGCCACTATTCGTGATGTACATCCAGATCCACAACCGCTCTCCCATATTTTGAAATGTCATCTTTTCATAGAGGACCTACCTGAATTTTCATTAATAAGAGTGGCAAGTCCTAAAGGCAAGGTAACTATGAAGGATACTTACCTCCACTATACCTGAATTTGCTGAATATAATATTATGCCAATATTATATTCAAAGCATATTAAATTATTGTAGTGCAAGTGTATCCATTATCAGGCTCAGAACTACTAGAATGTCACAGCAATAATATGCCGAGTAAGGTAATACAATCATGTCAAACTATCACATACTAAATCTTCAATTCACATCAATCAAAATAACCCATACATCACGAAAAAAAAAAACAACAAAAAGAATTAACAACCATCAGAAAGTGCAAGAAGCTAACTCACCCAAAAATCCTTGACAATCCTCCAAATCTCTTTTTCAAAATTGTGTTGCCGATTCATTATAATATCTACAATAGCCTGACCAAAAATCTGCTTCTTGGCTAAGGAAAGTCCAAAAACAAATGACAATGTTTTTAGGCTTCAAGAATCTTAACTAGAAACCATCCTCACTCCCAACAGAATATATTTATATAAGAGCACCATTGCAGAAAATTAACCAGGGGCATCTCTGTAATTGCATAATGTCTTGAAGCTCACCAATTCTCATGCCAAGGCTATCCATAACCATGATATCTGGATCAACGATATTGATAGGAATGTCTGATTCGTCCATATGGCCTTCTCTAGCATTAAGCTGAACTGTCTGAATACAAATGCAGAATTTTATGCTGGAGCTAAAAAAAAGAAAGAAGCAACAGGCCAACTTTACAGATTTAATGCATTCATATATTTCACAAACACTTACAAGAAATAGAATGAACCACGTGTACAAAGTACAAACACCAGAATGGCTAAAAACTATCATGCGCACTTTAGCAGACAAACATATAAAATAAAGTGCATGCAGATACAAGACAAATAATGTTATCCAAATCGGAATACTTGAATCGGCTCCATAATGGTCTCATCATCCACAGTTAACTAATGGCATATTCATAATAGTACTACAGGAATAAGATAGAAACAGCAGCAATGGCAAGATTTCTAATTCATATAGATAATCAAACTCACATGGAAGAAAATGAATTGACAGATAAAATCAAATATGCGAAATTTTAGTTGTTGGGGAAACAATCAACACATTTCTAATTCGAATTAGGATCAACTGAGACAGAAATAAAGCATTGGATCATTACACTTCTGTCATTCTACTCCACCTCTCACAGAGAAAAAGATGTGTTATTTGAAGACATCCTTAAGCAAGTCAATTTTTTAATTCATATTGCGCAATTATGCTTGTAAAATAAGACTTCCGATGATAAAATCTAGCCAATGAAATTTACAGTCAAACTACAACATGAAAACAAAAACATGGAACTTGAAGAAGTAGGAAAAAAAAAAGCTCTTGATATTTTTTTGTTGAGCACATTCAGACCACATATAAGAGCATCATAACGCATCAAAAAGATATCTAAACAATTTAGACAATATGACAGACTTTTTTTTTTTTTTTACACTCTCTGCACTTTGGATCAAAAGCGCAAATAACTCAAGTAACAGGATGTCCAACCATTATTGTAGTTACCTTTGGGCAAAGAACTGAAAGGTCCTCTATATCACTAACAGTGATAAGCTCCGTGTCAAAAATCTTAACACTTCTAAGTAACTCCTCCACACTAGACCAAGCAACCTTCATGTTGCTTATCTGAAGATAAGCATATATAATGTTTAAAAAAGTGAACACCTTGAGGACTTTCTTCAACCATGAAGGGCAAATGCATTGACTTCTTTCATCAGAGCATGCAATTCCATCCACCTTAGAAAGATTAGTTGCCATAAAGGATGCTTTGCCAAATTCCTGAAACAGCAAGCAGCTCCCTGTTTGTAAATCCGACAAGCAATTTACAGACTCTATGATTTGATAAAACTGCTCATAACACTTGTCTTTGATGGCACACCAGGGGCTTAAAGGACATGGAATGTCAACAGCTTCAGAAACACATGATCCAAGATCATTACTGCTGGAATGATTTGACCTTCTAGATGAATTTGCATCCACTAGGCCAAAAAATCTCAGCAAGTCCTCATTCCTAAGGCTTACTCTCGTTGATGAACCTTTCTTCTTCAAAGGTATATCGACATTGGAGGAGTCCCGCATAATCTCTGAGACAGATGAAAGATCAGACACTATATCAGACCAAGCAGCCTCTGTAAAGGATCTAATTTGAGTGTCCTCCGGCTTAGAGTTGCAAATCATGTTTGTAGATCTGCCCTCAGCAGCACTGGAACTGGCACTGGAGCTACTCCATTTTAAATCTGTCCTAGTTTTTGTTGAACAACCAGGATGTGTGTCATTCCCCCCTGTTTCATGAGATGGATAACTCTGCCATGTGCTGACATCAGTTAAAGATTGTTTTTTCTTTCTATAGGGCATGAGAACTATAAAATCTTCAGATCTGATCAAGGCATGCTCTAACTTATCCTCTAAGTTCAACTTTTGGCCCTGCAACAAAGTAAACTGAATTTTTGTGACAGAATAACAGCACGCATTTTAGATACCAAAAAACCAAGAAGGAGCATATTTGCATATTTACATTAAGCATATTTGAAGGTATAAGTAGGACAATATGCATTTCTAATCTTTTGCTTCTACCTTTGTAAATCTCATCTCGTTCTTTCCTCAGTTAAAAGATTTATTTGGTTTCAGTTTTTCTCGAACGACCTAGTTCTCCAGAAGGGCAGACCATTTGGCACGTGTACTATTAGTAAATAAATAAATCTAAAGATAGTTTTCAACTTCTTATGGAAATATTAGTTGGAAAATTTTTCATCCACTGCCAGGGACGATTGCACCGATACACATCACAAATATGTTCACATAGAGAAAGAAAACGACCACTTTTAGGCCAATTACAACTAAGTAACACTTATAATTTCAATTAAATGGTATCAGACAAATTTGTTGTCCCACCGAAACCAATGCCACTCCATCTCACCATATATTCTCGCCACTTGCAACCACTCCAAATGAATGTCAAAAAGCTTCTGGCATATCCATGAATGACAGGTTCAACACATTTTTGCGTCGACAGTCTATGTAGCGTGAACCGAAGCAATGCAAGCATTTCGGTACGATCAACTCAGCACATTGTTTCTTGGTGCACCAATAAGACGAGATAACAGTTCAAATTGTTCCATGTACTTAGGTTTTAATGTTCCTTTATGAGTGCATGCACAAATTTAACAGGTTTTCTCCAAGCTTCCTAGACAACCCAATGCTAATCTGCCAAAAAAAATCTGCCCACCAGAAGAATAGACAAAGTTTTGGCGAAAAAGGTTTTATTCTAGCCAATTCTTCTCGCGAGGAAGTTCCACTTTGCCAATTCGAGATAAGGAAAAAGAAGCCCAACTCCTGGACTGCGAATGAGAGTACCTTCAAAAATAGATGAAAATTCTGATAATCGCCTGCGGGGGCCAATGATTCCTTTAATATATCCCTTAAATTTTTCACCGTCTGACCATTAGCAACCGCGACGGTCATACTTCTTCCGTCTAGGGTTCGGACATTAACCTTTAATTCCGGCCCATCCATGACTTCTCGTCCGATACCCTGCACAATCTTTCCAACGATGATCCAGAATCTTTTGCTTTCCCGACCTATCAAAACTGATCAATCTACGGGGTTTTATCATTCAGTCGAATGTCTAATTTCATAGTCCGTCATCTTTGAGAGACACCGATAATCCCTCCTGTGAGAAAGTTCATCAGTTCCCATCAACCATACGTCTCCCCAGTAGTCAGAATTCGATTCCGCAACACCAGCATTCTTTCCCAACCACCCATCGGACCATAACGCATGAGAGAGCTCGATTTCCAACCCCTGTTTGTAAGTTCGCGCGTTTTTATTCAAACCCTAGTATTTATCGGCGAGCCACTATGCTTGGATCCGGATCTGGACATTAGATGGACAGGAGTGGGAATCCAAACCCGATAGCGGACTCGACGACTGAAAGGACCGTTTGATATACATTCAAAATGCTCATTTTTTAATGAATTCAATTTTTTTCACAAATGAGGTATTTTATTTTTTAAATTAGAAAAATAAAACTTGAAAATTTTATTCCATTCCAGTTTTAGGAATTATGGTTCTATAATTTTCATTCTTAAATCAAAATTCTGAATCATCCAACGCCTCTTAAAAAAATTAGGAAGCCTTTATATTCATTTTTCAGTTTCGTTTTGATATTTTTATCTTAAAGTTTAAAATTAATATTTAACGGTTACCATTGAAGAAATAATAAAATTTTGCATGTTGCAATATCCTATAACATTGAAAAGCATTGACACTTCTAAACATGTTTTTGTTATATACTTTTAAAATTTGATTGTTCAATTTCATTCAATTTGATATCTCAAACTTTTAGTCTATTGTAATGTTATACAAAATTTAGTGCATTATTTCTCACTATTGTGCATTTTAATTGTTTTCTTGTTGTGATTTACAACCTTATTTTAATGTGTTCCGATTTCATAGTTAGTTTTAGTTAGTAGTATGCCATTTCATTCCGTTTTTTTTTCTAAAGGGAACCAACTAATGTAAGATAACCTCTAGTCGCATGTACCCCTACATTGCATTTGCACATTACTATTCGTAAATTTAATTGCGACTATCAACATGTATTCAATGATTATGCATTGTTTTTAACAATTTTTATGTAAGATTACATGTGTTTACATTTCAATGATTATGCATTATTTTTAACAATTTCTATGTAATAGTAGATGTGTTTATATAATTGGAAAAATTAAAATAAGCTGAATTAAAATATATTGTCAGAACTCTTTGACTATAAAAGTATTAGCAACCGTTTAGTTTTAGTGGCAAATTTTAATTTCAGCCATATCCCGCAATTAGCTTATTTTCAAATTTTCTATACAAGTGACCATATAGTTTTATGTATAATTTAGTATTATATTTTATTAGCTTCTATATAATTTTTGTACTGTTTAAAGCATAGCATCTAGTCGAGCCGGTCCGGCCTAGGTGCGTGAACGTTCTTAGCTCTGCTTATGCGTATGGAGCCTAACACTTTAGGAAGCATAGTTTGCCCTCTGTGCATGTGCATGAGATGGGATTTTCTCAAAAAAATTCCAAAGGATCATTTTTCTCACTTGAGTACAGAAAATCTGCCAAATGATTTATACCTTAATACAAACAGCAAAGTAAAAAACGAGCCAGCAGAGAAAACAACAGAAAAAGGCAAGAGCACCAAATGCCAGTTTAAAGAATATATATGTTAAAAACGAGAAAAATAAGTCAACGGAATAAAATGGGAAAATAAACACCGTATTATTTTTATTAAAATGCCCCAAAAAAGCGAAAATACAGGTTTTTGCATTTTTTTCATTGAAGCATTCGCATCGTGTTCTTTTTAATGCTAAACTGCTTGTTTCCATTTTTCTATTTTTTACTTATTGTTTATCTACTTATTTTTTAAATGTTGTCTTACTTATTTTCCATAACTTGTAAGAACTTTACATTGTTTAAGCCGTACAATACCCCAAAAAAAAAAAAAAAATCCTCACCGAAAACGATATTTACGACCACAATTTCTTGCAGCAAAGAAGAACCACCCGAAAATGGTAAAACTGTAAAAGAGAAAATACAAGCTAAGATTACAAGAACATTACAAACTCCGAGAAGAACCCCAAAATTTACTGCGACCCTTTTCAGGCAAATATCTAATATCCTCTGTATGGATGGCTCTTAGGCCAGGTCTCGACGTCTAAGGTATATACTTTCCATCTAACTAAAAGCATCCTAAGGCATAAGAAATCCAATAATAACAGTCGGGAAAAAAACTAGAACATTGTAGAAGGCATCAAAACAGAGAGCAAAGAACAAGGGGAAACGATTAGCACTTCTGAACACCTTCAACATTACAAAAAAGATGAAGGCCTTTGTGACACCTTCAACATTACAAAGATAAAGGCCTTCGGGATGCCTAGTTCTCATTCACTTGGCCTAATTTTGTGTAGAGAGAACTGCTAATTGAATGCAAAACAGAAAATTTCCACGCAATGGTTCTCATGAGATCTCTGAGTATTAGGACTTGGATCTCCCAGCCTGATGGGCTTGAATCTTCTGCTGCAGTTTAAGGATCTGCAAATCAAGATAACAAGAAATCACTTTAAGATTATGCTTAAGCATTTAACTTGTCAGTGAGCAGCAATGTGAGCATTCTTAAATAGCAGAGAGGAATTCCAAGAAAAGCACTAAAAACGTAATTACTATCTCCAAAGCACATTTATATATGTAAAGGAGCTACGAACTAACAAGAGTAGTTTTTTATCATAACTTGAACCAGAGGACTTGTGGGATGACAACTTTCAAACATGTGAAGAAACAAACTTTAAAAACATGGGTCAGTGGAAGTTCTCAATTGGGTTTCATCTGCAATGGGTATTGTCCATTTCCACATCCTTTGGACATCCTTTGGTGTCCATAGCTGGCATAAATGATGCAGAAAAATAACTGCTTCAAATGGAATACGAGTGTTGACACTTGACCATTGAAATGAACACCAAGGTTTCCGAAAGAGTTTTCATAAACAGTGTCATATTTCCTGACATATCACATCCCTCATAGATATATGTGTGAACCCACACGACAAAATATTTTAAGCTGGTAATTTTTTTTCAGTGTCATAGGCAGGACTAGCTCCTCGAGGCCATTCATTTCTATGTAGATGCATATGTAAATCCACAAGAGAAAAATTGTAGTTGGAAATCACTTGCAGTGTCATATGCATGGAAGTTTCTAGTAGTTTGCTGTAAATATCAGGCCATGGCCGATATACATCATATTGGGCCTGCGCTGCAATATGGCAGGGGCTGATTCAGGCCCTAGAAAGTTTCAGCCACTACAAGGCCAATTAAGTTCAAATCAGCCTGTATTGGGAAATTCAACCTCATATCAGTCAATATTTCATTAAAATATAGTATTAAAAACATTAATTATTATTTTTTATTTAAAAAATGGCCGATATAACCAGTATCAGTTAATGTGCATCGACTGAAATGGTATATTATTTAGGTTTCCCACATGAGCTGGCAACCGATATGCGACATTGCCTAGCAGGCATTCGGTTCATTGCTACCCATGTTTGGAAATTCATAGTGTCAATAATATGGTTACAGCAAACAACTTTCTGGCGGTTGCCCATTATTTAATATAATTACTGTTTTAAATTAATCAACAAAACTCAGAACGTTTAACACCGAATAACTTTCTGGCAGAAGCCTATCGCATGGCCAGCGTGACAGCACCAGGATGAGGGATATGGATCTGTGGTTGATGAAAAACTAGAAAAAAAGCCATTTACCTAGAAGGAGGGTGACAAAAAAATGGAATAATACAAGTTGTCAATTGCTAGCCCAGAAATCACCATCCATGCAAAGGTATGAGAAAATTTTACCACCGTATACACGGCAAATAAGTGGTGATCTGACAAGATGACTCCTAAACTAATACACCAAACTAAAATATAGGGGAAGCAATCCTAAAACTGTCTTTTTGAAGTAGATAACAACAAAACAATAAGAAACAACCGTGAAGGAAGATACTTTTCAGGAACATAACAAAAGCACGTGGATATATGAAAGAAGCATTAACAGTGTAAAAAGGATCCAAGTACTCATCCAGGATCTAATGGCATTAGCAGAACTAGAACGAAGTACTTAATCCCGCTAATATGCTTGTATCAATTAAAATATTGCATTTTAAGTTGTTAACATGGTTAAGTGTTTCTTCACGAAAACCAAGATGTATAACTTCAGAGCCACTCATAAATTTTTTGGGCCATAATAGGCAAAGAAGCATTTTTCATAAAAGAGGAGTTGGTTTTTGTTGAAGTTGATAATTCAACAAACATGCTCAGAAGAGCTTAATTCCAAAAAAAGTTGCTCAAGGCCCAAGCGTCCAAACTGACAAACGAGCACTTCTAGTGCCTGTTTCTCAAGCCATCAGTATCAACTTACTGAAGATGTGAAGTTGAAAATGGAATTCCTCTAAGTTGGAATTCCACAACCACCGAATGTATTAGAGATTTTAAGATATTAAAGGTCCACCAGGTTTACTAAGATTAACATCAATAACTTAAAGTCAAAAACCTTGGGAGACATTATTATAGTTTTATGGTTCAACTGTGCATTGAGGGTTATAATTCTAAGCCGCAGCATTGATCAATGGTCAGGGGAAAAAGTAATTTAAAGTTTCTCTAACATTATTAAGCAGAACAAGAAACCATAGGGAAGCACTAAATGCTATTCCTCTAAGGATAACCAAATCAACTCAATTTCGTTCACTCCCTCTAACAAGGGACAACCAATCCTCAATAAACACATACCACTTCCTTCTTGCTATTCTGTTCTTCCTCTAGTCCTTGAAGCATCCCATCCAGCCGTTTCCTGATCCACCAAAATGTAGGCTCTTATGACAACTTCCATTGTTTAAGATTTCTGTTAGCATCGCAAGAAGAAAAGGAACAAACAGCAACTTGAACCAATAACGTGAGTTTTAACAATGAACCAAAGATAATGGCCCACCCAAATAAGGAACATCATGGTAAAACCATTGCCACAAACATAATTCTCAGGTTTTTATCAGCATGTCAAGTATTATGCAGGAAGTGTGTTTTCTTGGAACATCTCGGGAATTCAAAAAACAAAAAGTGGAAAATTAGTAAAAATTTATGAAAAAATGAGTTTTCTACTAGTTTCCTTACGAAAAGATTGGTGAAAATTCAAAATAGTTATTGAAATGCTAAAAGAAACATAAAAAAATTAATATTAGGAAACATATTTTTTATGAAGAATCAATCTAATATTTTCATTTTGACATTTTTTTTTCCAAAATGTTGAGATCTTTTCACGTTTTTTTCCTTCATTTTGCATTTTTCTGTATTTTTTTAAAGGCACTACTTGTGGCAATGGATAAGTCAAACTAAATGAAACCAAGACAAAAAAAAAGCAAATTGTGATGCTAAAGCATAGATCAACTACCAAGCATGAAAGAGACGGGGAGAAATACCTATCCTTATCATACAAGAGTAGGAAGGGATGTGATGGTGAATCGCAATTTATGAAATGCTGAAAGGGAAACTTGTAAGGTCACATATCACACGACAAATCTTTGTGTAACAAAAACCATGGAGATTCAAAATTCAAGTCTTCCACTTGTATGCACGTTTACCCATATATAGCAGAAACCAAACTCTATATGCGTCTATATATGTTAAAGCTGTATTTGTCACAAAGGACAAAACTATGATGTTGTAAGTAGACTGTAGAACACTTAATAGAGTCACTCTTAAAAAATTATCCATTCTCTCACATTGATGATTTATTCGATCAGTTGAAGTACTCAAGGACATTTTTGAAAATAGATCTCAGATCTGGGTACCATCAGTTGAAGATCCATGACTGTAACATTCCCAAGACTGCTTTTAGAACTGGATATGGACACTACAAGTTTAAGGTGATGTCTTTTGGGTTGACTTCAAATCAACCAAATTGAAACTCAAAAAAATTAAAAAATGCGAAAGAGAAGGTTCTGAATTACAATGAAGCTTACATTTCACATGCATATTAAAATGAATATAAATCGGTTCTAAATGCTTAAACCGAAAAAAAAAAGAGCAACATTATGAATAGGAAGATTAACAAGCATAGAATCTGCATTCAAGTGGACAAAACATATGCTTCTTTTGTGAAATTAAAACAAATTTTATGGCATTAGGAAAAAATTAAATTAGCATCTGCTACAAGCTAGCTCCGTTCACCACATTATAATGACATAAAAAACAAATTGTTAAGTAGGACACGTTCCAATTTGAAGGGCAACACCCATGTGCTACAAATAAACTTGCCCCGTTAAATTACGAGGCGAAACGACAACCCGCTAGACCATCTAAAAGATGCCAAACCACCCTTTTTCTTCTCATAGAACATGAAGAACACGAACGACATTTGATTCCGAGAGCTTGCGCCATCTTCACAAGGAAACAACCAAAACGCATTCCAAAAAATAGGAAAAAGAACAAAGGTAATCCCCAATTTAACTCTAAGAAGAGAGAGAAATAATCATACAATTCGGCAGAAATGTACTCGATCCGCTTCCTGACATTAGCATTAGCTTCTGCAAGATCTTGCTTCACAAGAACCGGGCCGATCAATTTGTAGACGTTTGAGTTCTCATTCAACAAATCCAATTCCTTCGTACAGCAAGGAGATAAAACCCACCATCACATTCAAACAAAAGCCCCAAGTAAGCACTCTTTCAAATCGTGCAGAAAACACAAGAAATCTCCGTCCCTTCGTTAATTCTTTGCTATCATCAGCAACAAAGATAAACAGAAGAATGACCGAACTGATAGAGATGCAGCGAAGGGGCTTACCTTGAGAACCAATTCGTTCTCCCCCAACTGAATCGTGTACTGCTTCCTCACTTGGTGATTCTTAGCAATATCTAAGAAGTTCCATTGCAAGAAAATCAGGGAACGAAAGGAACAAAAGGGGAGAAGCCAAAGCAAAAGATACGCGGTTTACCTTTCTGGAGCTTGCTGAGGTTGTTGGCTTGTGTCTCTAGCTCGTGTTGGAGCTCTCTTAAAGTATAAGAGCTCATGGTCTCTCTCTCCCGTCTCTCTCTCTTCTGCGACCTTCTCCCTTCTGCAACTAAGCCTGTTAGGGCGACGTCTTCCGCCGTCTGAGTCCGGCCACAATTACGGCCCGCATTTAAAAATGTCGTGATTTTATAGGATTCTATTTGCAATGGCTATTGGCTAACTATTTTGCAAAGACTGGGCATTGGGCCGGGTCTGGGTCGAGATAAATTAACCCAAATTTCTATTGAAACCGACCCGACCCGAACATCCCTCGCCTGGACGGCTGGACCGACCTTTCGCTCGCTGCGTCACGCTGTCTCCCCTTTTCCTCCCTCTCTCTCTCCTCCCCACCGGCGACCGCGTCTTTCTCTCCCTTCTCTTCCCCGTCCTATATCTCACCGCCGATTACCACATCCGTCTCTACCATCTCTTCGTCGTTTTATAGCCTCGCCATTCACCAAATCAGGATATAAGAGAGAGAGCCTTCGTCTTCCATGAATGTCATTTCCGTTCGGATTCTCGTGCTTGCGGCTTGCTTGCGGCTGGGCGGCAGCAGTAACCAGAACCAGGGTTTTTGAGGGTTTAAAATCTCTCACTTTTTCTTTAATCTAAAGTCTGAATTTTAAAAAATTCAAGTTCCAATCGGCTGACGGGAACGACAACCTCAATGCATTAGGTTCCAAGGTGATGGCTCTCTCTCCCGCTCTCTCTCTCCCTCTCTTGTGCATACAAGCTATGAGCGAGCTCGTGCGTTGTTTGGTAATCAGGAATTGAGAAGCTTCAGCTTCTCTCTATGTTTCTGAGTTCCCGAAACTTTTTGCATTTAGGGCATTCTTTGTCAGTAGTCCTGCTTTCTGGTTGGTCGTAACTTGGTCAGATTACGAATTAATTAGTATCAACGAGGCGTTATTTGCGTGCCGAACACTTGCTTAATTGCCTGAATGGATTGTAGTGTCAGCTCGGTGCCCTGCGTAAAAAAAGTTCGTGATGTCAAGTTTGGTTTTACGCCCGAGCATTGAGTTGGTTTTGTTGAACCTAAAGGTATCGAGGCTATTTGTTGAACACAAAGGCATCGGGCTGGTGCTATTCTGTTTATTCTGTACTGGTCGTCACTTTCTTGGGTTCGAAAGCTTAAGAAATGAGAACACAATTGCAGAGTGATTTAACGTATTGTTTATTTGTTGTTTTTTTAGTAGTTTGACTCGCATATTCAAGAGTTGTTCTTTTTATATAGCCTTATTCATAGCGTGATACATGTGCTCAAATATGATTGATCAGGTAGCACACGCATAATTTTTTCCGGAAACTCCATGCTGGGGGATAGGCCTCCATCCTTTTTATTGAAATGTGCACACGCATAATTTTTCGTTCTGAAGTTGTTTATTTGAGATCAAAACATTAAATCTTACACTACTTTCTTTCTACTGCAAGAGTTAGCCAACAGTTATTCGTCAGTTTGTAACTTGTGCTTAATAGACGTTCTACCAGATTACCACTCTTTTAACTGAGCTGCTCTATTATGCATCTCTATCATTGAAATATAACTGCTTTGAGGGCTACTAAGCCATGAGGATTCCTTGGTGTTGCAAGTCTCTCTCTCTCTCTCTCTCTCTTTGCCAGCCTATGAAGAAGCAGCTGCAGTAAGCAGCTTCCTTCTCTCAAACTGCTTGCCTTCTTCGCCATTTTCTCTTATCTTTCATCTATTATTTTCTTTTCCTCAGTTTTCTTTCCTGTTTCTTCTTATTTTCCTTTTCCACCTCCCTTTCTTTTTCCCTCCTCCTTGTCTCCATCATCCCAGCTCTCTTTTCTTGTTTCTGCCACACCTGTCTTTATCTTCCTTCTTTAAGCTCTTCTCATCCTCCCCCATGTCTCTATTTTTCTTTATTCTTATTGAGAATATTAATCTGCTCATTTTCCAGATTTTTCATATTTTTTTAAATTTCAAGTTTTTGTCGTAGACCTGTTAAATGCATATGAATGTCACCTTAAACTTTTTCTTAACGTTTGATCATGCATATAATTTGTGGTTTTTATGGACTATTGCTTTTTCTCTCATGAATCTCACAGTAAATTCTTGTGCAGAAATATCAACATAAGAGACTCTTTACCAATATGCATCCGGCTGATGCTTCTCAAGATGCACATGATGAAGGTTAGAGTTTTCTCCTGTGTTGCTCTTAATATTTTGCAATTTAGGAGGTGTCGATGCTCATAATTTATTCATCCTAATGTGCATTTTTATGCATAACGTGTATAATTGGTCTGCAATCTTTCATAAGAATATTCTACTTTTCAGCAACATTCCAGCAGTATTAAGATGCCTTGAAGAAAGATCATAAAGATTTGATGCATTAATTTTTGTTGTTATGGAATTTTTATTTCCCTTTTCTTTAGAAGACCATTCTGGGGGATCTTTTAAATGAATACATTTCAGCATGTTCCTGGTGCTTGTTTAACTACTGTGGTAGAGGATTGAGGTTGTCATATTAATTGACTGTATGTTGTTCAACAACCCTAAAATTTTCAGGCAATCCCATTTTTCTTGTATCTTGTACAGTCTAAGTCCTATGGGTATGGGTACAATTCGGTATGGGTACCAATTCAGAAACTTTAGAAAATGTGGATACAAGGATACAGTAGGATAAAAAAAATCAAATATATATATATATATATACATATATATAATGCAAAATAGCACAAAAAATCAAAATGAAAGTAACATTTAAATAAACAAATGAAATAACTAAACACATTATATGTGAATAAACAATAACTCTAAAAACAAAATGAAAATTAAGTTAAAAAAATAAATTAAGTAGTTTGTATCAACTTCGAGCTAAGAACTACCCAGTTTAGGCATCGCTAGGACGATGCAGGTTTGGCGACATGGGTACGTGGACCTTACTAATGTACCCATGTGACTTAGTGTTCTGTGTAAAGAACACTTAGGCTCGTTACAATTGAACAAATCAAATATTACTTTACTGAATTATAAAAATCGAAGTTCACATCTATTTTACAACAATAAATTAAAGTAAAACTATCTCATCTTAAGTAAATGCTTGCTAATTGGGTATCTTCATCAAGTTTCCAGCTGCACCAGACTTTTAGCACCTAAAACATTAAAACTACCTCATCTTAAACAAATGCTTGCTAATTGGGTATCTTCATCAAGTTTCCAGCTGCACCAGACTTTTAGCACCTAAAACATTCCTCTTTAGAGTGAGAAAAGAAAAGTTCTCTTGTGGTGACTCCTACCTTGACCAAGCTCTGTCAAGCTTAGGATCAAGTCAAGAGACTCAAGACCAACATGTACGATTTCTACACAACAACCAGATGCATCTATAACTTGTAACAACTCACAACTTACAAATAAGAAAACAATGTAAACAAAAAAAAGTGCATGTGCATATATATGTTAGTGATTAATTGTCTTTGTCATCTTTGAATCTTTTGCATGCATGATTTATTGCACAAACAGTGTTTAGTTTTAATAAGCATCCGCGGGCACTCAATGCAACCAAAACTATAGACTGGTGACTACTCAAGGGCTTAATATATTATATCACAATTCAATTTGTACCCAATCAGTGAAGTCAAACTAGCATCTATCACCAAATTTTGGGCAAGTTAAACGAGTTTTGGGCGAGTCAAATGAGTTGACATTGTGAGCCAAACAAGTTTGAAGTGAAGTTCTCTAAGTTTTGGATAATAAACTGAGTCTCTATACTGGGTTGACCTGGTAGATGGTCTAATTAGACAAGTCAGAAGGGTGTAACTTGACATTCTTCTGTCCGAGAAACAAGCGTGCTTCTTAAAGTGCCCTGGGTGAGACCCACAAACTGTAATACTTAGGAAAACTAGGGATCTTATGCTTACACTGCATTCTAGGTTGAAGTATCATATTGCATAACCTTCTGCGCACAAGAGGTATCCATAACACTACCTTGTTCCTGAACAATTCTGACCTTGCAAAGGTCAAGCCATTTAATCATTATGTTTTATATGAGTTGATGTTGCAAACATGAGATGATGGAACTAGTCGGTTTAGTCTGAACTTGATTCAGACATGGACCAACTAGTTGGCTGATAGTCTAACTAGCTAGTCAAACTAGTCGGTTATCGACCATTTGTGTTTCAGCCCAGCGACCAGTTAGTCAATTGACCTATAAATGTATATATCCTTGACTTATAAATGTACATATGTGTTCTTTGTATATGTTTCTACATTTATATATTATTTATAGCGAGTTGATACGGACTAAGTCAGACTGACTAGTCCCGATAGCCTTTTTGTTTTTGGGTCTTGAACAACTTGTATATCCAACTTTTGATTTTGTCGACTTAGGTGGCCGTAGTTATCAATGTCTGGGCTATTTAAAATATCATAATAATTTCAACCATTTGAAGCTTCCTAGTGATATTCAATTTTTTTTTCTATAAATCCAAAAATAACGTGAATGTATCATGTACATATTAACATGTTCTGTAATTGTTTGTACGGATATTAATTATACATTTTTCTCATTGCTTATCTGTTTTATGGTTTAGAAGCATTTCTAATGTTTTTTAGTTTTCTGTAGCATAAATACCAAAACACATATTACTGCACTTGTTTTTGAATTATGTGTTTTGTACTTTTCTACACTTTCTGAAAATTTCATGAGATTTGTCTCAAGAAAAAAAAAATTCAAGGAACTCCCCAGGAAAACTCTCCCGAGAAATTGGTGAAAAAAGTGTTGGCGAACTACCCTTACTACTTTTGTAATGGTTTCAAGATGTTACAGATGTGAAATGCTCAAAGTGGATACAGGTCCAGGTCTATTTCTAAGCCTGTGTATGGCCCTCTTCTTTTGAGCACTCTTTGATGTATTTGACCTGAAATAGGGTTAGTTGACCCATTAAACACCTCTGTGAAGATTGCTTGAGAGCTATAGTGTTGGGCTAAAAAGGTCCTGGTTCAAGGATCTGATAACACTTGGATAGTTCGATATTAAGATTTCAGTTGACTTCTGCTGGAAATCTGGAGCTATTGCTCCAAATCTCACCAGAAATGAAGGAAAAAGGAAAAAATGAATTTCTGTTCTGTTAGGCTTTGCCAACTTTTGAAATCATGCAATCAGTTTCAGGCATCTTGTAGGATCCTAGCATGTACAAGTTTCATTGATTTAGACTTGTCAGTGATCTGACAAACTATGAACCCTAGTCATTGATGGCCAACTTTTCAATCTCCCATTATCTAATAATATCACTTTGCAAGTGTATTGATAAAGTTATGGATCTGAAGTTTCAAATTGCTCCCACTTAATCGTTTTGGCACCTAGGTATGGTGTATAATGTCTATTGACCTGCTTTACAGTGCGCACAGAATCTTTTCCTTGTTCTGCTTAAGGTTTTCTCAGTGTCAACAGAGTGTCGTTGTTCTGCATAAGGTGTCCACTTCTTGATTGCTAGACAGCAGTCTAAGCTTTTTTATAGCATTGGAAAGTTGATAGGGAGAAGCTTTCATATTTACTTTTAAAATAGCATTTATTTATTTTTCATTATTTAGCATTATAAAGTATTCTTTCAGCTTTTGCCTGCTACTTACATTTATTTTAACTAGATGTTCAGATAATCAGCTTATTAATCTATCAATTCTGTATTTTGCAGATGATGATGATGATGAATATGAAGAAGGCAATGGAGGGAACCGACTCCTGGGGTTTATGTTTGGAAATGTTGATGGTTCCGGTGATCTTGATGTGGACTACCTTGATGAAGTAAATAACTTTATCTTATATTTTCATCTACCTGTGCATATGCTAGAAGTTTTGCTAAAGCTGGATGGAATGATTAGTGCTACAAGAACAATATGAAGTACCTTTACAGTACTTCTGCTATTTGTCAATTGCCTTGTAGCTTAGGTTTCCATGCTTGTAGTTCTTAAGGCCATTGAAATTGCATGGTCATTGTTTGGAAGATAAGACTGCTGCCAATACTAATTCTAGAACATGGACATTGCAATTGTTGGTTTGCTTTGAGATAATACTGGAAAATATCAGTTCAATCTAGCTCATCATGAGTGGAAAACTGGGGTCTCGTCGTGTGAACTATCAGCTTTCATCTTGTTGTTAAAATGAAAAGGGATCATGGATAAAAAATTTGCACAAGATACTTGCATTCAAATGTGAAATTGTCTGATTAATGGTTGGTTGAGAATATTTCCAAGTCTATCACAAGGTCCTGGTTTTGGGGTGATGATCCAACTCAAATCTGAAATCTTAATGTCACAGAGCTACTATTAATTATCGATTACCCTTTGGATGTGTAAAACTGACCTTCATAATTAATTCATAATATTTTTCCTTTGAGCACAAAATCAAAGTGTAATGAATACATTATTTTGGTGTGTCTTATGACGACCCTACAGTATCTATTTATGTAAAATGGACACGGACACAGGCTTCGGTGTCGGACATGGTAAGCCTTAAAAATTTAGACACCTAGGACACACACACACACACACACATATATATAATACTTTGTAGAGAAATAACAAATTTTACAAGTCAAAAATAACAAAATACTAATCTAAAATCTGTTATATACTTAATTAATTAGCTTTACATTTGTAAATTTTTTTATGTTGGGATTACATCAGTTTAATTAAATAAATAACATGTTCTGTACTTGTTTTTAAAAGTGACCCACTTATCTTTTTCTGGAGGACACCCCTATCATCCTTGTTAAGGGATGACAAGGGGGTCAGAGAGAGAACAGACCTCATGTTGTCCTTCTTAAAAGGGCAACAGTCTCCCTGTCTTCCTCTAAAAGGAAAGACAGGGGAGATGTAGAGAGAGAGTTTGAGGGAGAGAGTGGAGTGTGACTTAACAAAAAAGAAGGGGGAAAATGAGAAGGTGAAAAAGGGGAAGTGAGAGAAGGGGGAAAAAGGAAAAAGAAGAGGGAAGAAAGTGACATGGCTGCTGGACATTATCATAGCTCAAAAATGGAGTGTTTCAGAAGTGTCGACGAGTGTCAGTGTTGGTATCGGACACGGCTGGACGTGGACATTTCATATTTTTTGAAGTGTCCATGCAATATAGGTACTAGCTTCTTATCTGTTGGGCGTGACCTGGTGATCTTACTCTTCAAAAGTTTCAATTAAAGAAAAGGCTTGCATCATTAAAATGTATGCAGTAAATCTTGTTAATGCATGAGTATTTTCCATCTTCTGTAATGTTTAAGCTTAGTTTTCAAGATTTGCATGTTCTATTGTCTTTCCTCATAGTCTTCTCTGTTGCATTCGTCTACCTTGGAAAAATTTAGTACAAGAAAGTGTTCACATATTTTCAGTTAATCTTGTTAAAGCTCAAGCATGCAATTTTCATCATGTTTAAACTTCTGAGTTCTGTTTAATTTTTATGCCTATGAACAGTTAATAGGATCTTTAGTAAACGTTTTACTTGCTTTCCACTTTTTTCATGTGCCCAAGAGGATACTTCAGCACATGAAATATTGCCTTTATATTCACAAGTATAGTTTAATTCAGCATGTATTCTTACTATTTGTCAACTTCTATTTAAGGTGGCCTTCTGCCCAACTTTAGCTCGACCTCTGTACTACTAAATGTCTGTAATAGATAGAATTTACTGTGAGTGGATACTTTCAAATTGGTGGTTCTTTTATCTGAAGCATTTTGAGGAAAAAATTTCTGATTGCACTGTTGATTTTCATAATGTTCAATTTCTAGTGTGTTATGAGCTCGCGGAAGTATCGGGATGGTGATATCTCATGGATAAGGCTAACAAAGCATGTTCATCAGCCTTAGGAGTCTATTTGCTGATTGTGGAGCTGAGCCTCCTTTTCACACTATTTTTGGGAAACTTTCTGCTATAATATTCCGAGTTTTTTTTCCCTTTTTGTGTTTTAATAGTGTAAAATCCAACCATGTCCTTAATTATTTGAAGCATAATGTCCAGCAGCGTGTTGTAAGCAGTTAATTTTTTTTTTTTGTTCATATTTCTAGCAACCTCAAAAAACTTCATTGTGGAAAGACTGACTAGATTATGGCACTTGATTTCTTTTCTTCAGGAAAAGTAGTGACTGGCATCCTAGATTTTGTAAACATCTTAACCAAACTTTGTCAGCTGAATTTTTTGAGAATCATTCCTCTGCAAGGCTGCAGTATTATGTCACTGTTCCCCAATGGTGAAATTAGCAATCATTTGAGACGGACCTTTATGTGTTTCAGGATGCAAAGGAGCACCTTTCAGCATTGGCTGACAAACTGGGGCCATCACTTACTGAGATTGATGTAAGACACAAGGTTTTAACTTTTATGGTGCTTTTAGTTTAGATAACACGTGCAAAATATAGGAGCACACATGCATGCATAAATTTTATTGATGTGCATGTGTTGTGCATTTATAACTTATAAGTATATCCACGCTCCACTGTGTGCCATATTGCCATGTTTTCAGTATCAATATCATAGTCATCGCGTTTGGCTGGCCAATGCGGTGAATTGGGCTGTATGAGCTAATATGAATTAGATTATTGGAGAAAATATTTTCTACTTTATGTACTTCAATAGCTAGAAGCTGATTTAAAAATTAAAAAACAGGAAATTTATCAAGATCAACATCAGCCTATCTTGTTTGATGGGGAGGTGGGGTGAATACAATGCATATTGGCTGATACAGGGTGATGATATTGATATCAGTGGTGTGTGCATCATATTTATTGACATGCAGCACTAATGATTAATTCCTTTGCAGCTGTCAGTCAGAACAAGGTCACCCTCTGCAGCTTCTGATCAAGGTCTGATTTATTATCGCGTTAGGACTTACATGCATATGATTTGATAAAAATTGTGTTTCTTGGTTCCATTATATTTCTTTATGCAGCCTTATAGCATTCATGTTACTGTTAATGTCCTTTTTTGTCTGCATAATTTCGATGAACTATGTAATATGGAAGTTCTGATTTCAGTGGCACCACAGATGTGGTGATGTTCACAGTGAGAAGTTCTGTGCAAGGTAAAAAATGCCTATATTTATTTTTGTCCAGAATTGGACTTGGTCAGATTGAAAACCTTCAAGCCATTTTGGTCTTCTTCGTTAGTTTGTTAACACAAGTTAGTAGTGCAGACGTCTTTTGCTATCTGGTTCCCGGTTGCTCATTATTTTACTTTGAAAATTCGGTCTGGTTGTGAAATGTAAATAATGAAGTTCTTGTTTGCAATAGTGCTACTTGTATTGATTGAATACTTTGACTAGCTGTTGTTATTGTTTGTGAATGTTGATTATTTGTTTAACCCTTCTTCTTTCTCTCTCTCACACACACACGCAGAGAAAACACGTCTTTTTTGTACATATTGACGTACATATTAGCTATCTGCACCCATGCCTTTCGAATTACTCTGTATGTCTAACGTTCATGTTATTGCCAGTGGCAGAGTGAACGTTTACTATTTTCCTAAATAGAGTGAACATGATACTAGGCCCAGACACCCAGTTAAACGGATTGAACCGAGATTGCAAATTAGGAAGAAGGGTCAAGCAGTGATGTGGAGCACAAACAAGAAATGGTGCTTTGTGGCTCATATAAAGTCCGAAGCAAGGAGTGACTGCAGTTGTAGGAGACAGAGGTGTGGAAGTAGTTTAGAACTGAGAGAGAAAGAGCCAATTTACCGTGGCATGTAGTACTGCCACCAATCCTAAGTTTTCTTTCCAAACAATGCTAGTGTAATCCACAAACTTTCTGATTAAAATTATGAAATTATGTTATTTTCTTAATTATAAGCCCCAAAAGACTGCTAGTGTAATCCATGTTCTCTGATTAGAAGTTATGAAATTTGGTTATTTTCTTAATTAATGTAAGCATCAACATGATTGACAAATTGACTTGAGCATAAAAACATTTACATACATAAGAATAGATGATTGTATGCTTGTTCTTCTTATTTGGAAGAACATTTTGAATGCTTTTTCTTGACTTTACTCTTCCAGAGAACCATTGGTTCTGAAAAATCCAGGAACGATCTATCATGTACTGAAATTCAATTAAAACAAGTCTGCTGAATTTCCCTTCTAAAGCAGGTCCTCAAACAATATGCAGTTGTCATCTCTAAATCGACTCTCCACTGTAATGTGCTTGTGTAATAGCAGAGCTTTGAAAGATGCCTGTTTCCCCAAATTCATTGTTTGAGCTTGACGTCACCTCATTTTCTGTCAAGCTTGGACCTGATATTGAATGCTGATTCTTCGGTTGAGCTAGGGAGTGCTTGAGAGCTGCTTAAGCATAGCTTTGACCTCACAATTCAATCATTTATTTTACAAATACTTTATTGTCAAATGTTTCTCAATTCTGTTTTTGATATTTTCTTTCTAATTTGCAGTGCTATAGTTTGATCTGGCATGAGGTTACCTTTTGAAAAGTTCTTGTACGATTTTCTATTTCCATTGTTTTCTTCTTTGGTTTGATGTCCTTTTAAAAAGGGATTATTTTATCTCATTTTGCATCGCTTCATTTGCCGTGATTACGTCACATTCTTGTCTCTCTTAATTTTTTGAGGTCTTGTCATTACTTTGCATTATGTGGTTTGTCTGTTGGGTGTGTGTTTTTTTTTTAATGTTTTAGCTTTATTTACTTGTAGACTATGACCAGAAGGCAGAAGATGCAGTTGATTACGAAGACATTGAAGAGCAGTATGAAGGGCCAGAGGTGCAGGCTCCATCAGAAGAAGACTTTTTGCTTCCAAAGAAAGAATACTTTTCTGCTGCAGTTTCATTAGCTTCATTACACCAAAAAGCTTCTGTATTTGATGAAGAAAATTACGATGATGAAGAGGATGATGACAGAGATGTTGCAGTGGTTGAAAATGGTCCAGCTGATCAACCTGATCTTCCCGCAGGTTTTTCTTTGTTTATGGTTTTGTCTTTCTGTTTTGGCATATGTGGTCCTGTAAAGGGAAACTCTGTTATTTGATCCCAGCGATTAATTGAATGTTAAATATGACTGGAAGAACTTAAGTCTGGGATTCAGTGGACTCTCATTTAGTGTGCATTTTTGTCTTCTTTGGGGCTTAGAAATGTAATTGAATTTATATTTCCTAAAAAAAAAATCAGTGATACCTACATTTTGTTTTCCATATTCTGTAAAAGGTTTGGGGCTTATAGCAGTCTTCCTTCAGGTGATTATGCTGTAACTCAAGAGGAACAAGAAAAGTCTTCTGATGTTGATCCAACATATGTGGAATCTCTTGAAACTACAAATGGTGACAGAGATGTGGAAGAATCCCAAGAGGTTAGTCAAGAACCTTTCGCTTGTGCAATATTACTGCTTCACTAAGATGTATTTATGCTGATTTACTTAGGTTTGGTTTTCTTCTCCTATGTGTACAAGTAAATGTGCATGATATGTATGGTTGCTCTCGCTTGGACTGGTGCTTCAGTGTGGCTCCTAAGATTCATGTTCACTCAAGTTATTGACTTTTTTAACTGTAATGGGAGATTGTTTATGTACGAGTGAACTTTGGATGTGAGATATGCAATATAATCTGGGTGTGTTTCTCTTAACCGCGGGAATAAGGTAAATCAACTGAAGAAGAATGACTTTGATGTACCAGATTGTTGCTTCTGTTGCTCTTAGCATGGTCCCCCTAATCTTCTTCTTGGTAGAATCTCTCCAACTGGAAAATTTCATTTTTCATTTTTTTTTGGGGCAAAGTTTCCGGAAAATATAAGCATATAAATATAGAAATATATGAATTGAGTAAAAAATAATAAATAGCATCTGGCTTTCTGCTGCAATTCGAGTTTTATGATTCAAATCTTCCTGCATTTATGTCTTGACACATACTTGTGACACATAACATGCAGGCTGAACAAGAGGTCCCCCTGCCAGAGTTACATGAAAAGGGTGGTTCTTCCTTACCCGTGTTATGTATAGAAGATGGAATGGTGATTTTACGTTTCTCAGAAATTTTTGGTGTTCACGAACCGGCCAAGAAGCCAGATAAAAAGGTTCATCCTAGATATACTGTTTCCAAAGGTAACTTCCTTCTTATGTTTAAGAATATATATATGGTCGCATTCTCTAGATAATTATATCAAAATTTAATGCAAGTTTATATATGAGATTAGAATCAAAATTGGTTGTGAAACTCTTGTAAATTCCCCCTTTTCTTTTTCTTTGTTTCTTGAGCAAGTTGAAAGGAGCTCATTTGTTAGTTGAAAACTTACATGGTCGGGTTGAGGCCAATCTGGTATTGGCTAAAATGCATCATGATGATAACATATACAAACTGACCTTATGCTTGTGGGAAATCACATAACTTTATTTAGGTCCTGTATTTATCTATAATTCTTTTTTGGTTCTATCAAGTATGTACTGAGATGCATAATCCTGGTCCTGTTATGTGCTTATATGGGTGTAGTTTTAAACATGACTTCAGCAAATAGGCTCGGCCAAGAAAGGGTTGTGTCAGGTTCACCTGCAGGCTGTGGACAGGTAATCTGTGCCAGCTCAAATGTTTAAAGCTGGCCCTAGAGTTTGTTGACTTGACATTAATACGATTAATATTGTGATACGAGCATGTCTAGTTCTACTGCCAAAAGAAATTATGAAATAGATTGCTAGTGAGCCCATGCATCATTTGTGTCAAAAAGCGATCAGCTTAGAAGACAGTTTTAGAACATGAAAGACTTGTCACTATTTCTTATATCTTTTTTTTTTAAAAGAAAAAAACCTGCTGTTTTCAAATGATATCTAGGAATGTTTATTTATTCCTGGTTTGTGGCTTTAAGATTAGGATTAGGATTTTTGCTGGTTCCTATGTTGCTTATTGCAACATTCAAGTTACTGCTGATTGTGGTGTAACATTTGCAAATATGTCACTGTTTGATCTTTTCTGACTTCATCATTCTGTTGGGACTTACATCCAATGCTTCTATTCGTTGTAATCCAAGGTTGCAAGATGGTGTTTTGCTCGTTTTTTACTAGTTGTTTATCAAAAAAATTAAAAATGACTGTTTACTTTTCCCCCTGCACAGATTTGCTCAAGTTAATGGATACTACAGATATTGCTGAAGAGGATGAGGAAGCTTTTCTCAGAGGCTCATGCCAAAGATCAACTCCCAGTCGACCATGCAATATATCTATGGGAGAATGTGGGAGATTGAGAGATGGAGGCATAGATATTAATTCAAGGTCCAGCTTATCATCATCTGTGGATGATGTAGACCACGTAGACTCCTATGTTGCTGCTCGTCCAATGAAAGAAGCCGCCACGAGCAATCTCTATTTATCAGATGTGTCAACATTTGACCCTATTTTTGATCCAATAGAGCAGTATGATTGGGAAAATGACATAGTTTGGGGGAACTCTCCTTCGCCATGTCATGAACACAGGGAGAGTTATACTATATCTGAGGTTGAATCTGAAACCTTGGCCACTGGAGAGATTGACATTGAATCAAGGAAGAAATCACTGGAGTTGGTAGGTGACGATGAAGTTGGTCATAGCCTTTTCCTATGTAGCCATCCCGTGTCTGTGGAGCCTTTTGGATCTGGAAAATCTGTTGATGGGATGCTGTGCCCAACTCAAGAAAGAAGTTATCATCCTCAAATTCTTAGATTAGAATCACGTCTTAATTTAGATAATTCATCTTATCCAGAGCCTGGAGAGACAAATGGGAGTGAAGGATTACATAAAAAAAATGTTTCAGAGCATTTAACAAAACCATCCCCAAAAAATGTTGCACTACTAGAAGGATCATGGCTGGATAATATCTTTTGGGAACCAATGCAACCTGCGCCTAAGCCAAAGCTCATTCTTGATCTCCAAGATGATCAAATGCTTTTTGAGGTTTTTGATAATAAGGAGGGTAGGCAACTCTGTGCCCATGCAGGAGCAATGATCATTGCACGGCCAGTGAGGTCGGTTTCTGGAGAACACCCAGATGCTCATAATCAGGGAAGTGTTTCTGCTGGGCATTTTAATATTTCCAACGACAAATACTACTCCAGCAGGAAAGCATTGCAGCAGTCAAAGTCACATGCTAAAAAGCGTGCTCTCCATGGTATCAAAGTTATGCATTCAGTGCCTGCACTGAAGCTGCAGACAATGAAAACTAAGTTGAGCAAGTAAGAACAAGTACTTATGTAGCTGTTTCTGTTTCTCTTTCATCTTAATTTTCTATAAAATGAGTTTGTCTTATCTTATACAGTTAATTTTCCTATCGATTCTTCTTGGCAGTGTTCAGTAGCTAGATAGTTTGCTGCTACTTTTCCTGAACATCAAGGCATTCTATTGCTGGCTTTGATTGTTTGATCCCTCCCAACTCCTTGGTCCTTTTTTGGTTATAAGGATGCTATCTATGCAACATTGCTCTCATATCTTCTTTTATATGCAAAGGTGTGAATAACGGAACATAACATGCAATATAAGGGTCTTCTGGGACATGCGGACCTGCCTAATGTCCAATTACTGACAACACTTGACCAGCAACTTGGAAATAGTGAAATAGTCTTTAGTGTATCTTGATGTGCACTTGTGTCATAATATTACTTCCCTGAGATTGACTCAATTGTATTTTTTTGGATTGGCTTTACTTTTCTTTTTTTTTTAATCGAGAAATATATTCATATGCTTCTTCTATGATTAAGTCAAAGAAATAGTTTTAGAATCTTTTGTGAGATTAATTTTGCACCTTTTTTACCTCGGTAGGCAGTTTTCTATAACATATAAACGAGCAATGAAGGGCAGTTTTACACTAAAGTTTAAATCATATTATATTTTGTTAGTAAGAGAGTGACGTGGATTTGTTCAGATACCTGTTCGAATTTAACCCTGGGCCCTGTCATGCCTTTCACCCTCCCCTTTATTTTTCTTTCTAATAGTAGATAAATTTCCTTTTTTTAATGAAAACTCTAAATGAGTTCTACAAAATAAAAAGAAAAAATGTGAAAGCAAAGAATTGACTGAAAGACGGAATAAATTGCGTTCAGTATAGCAGGAATAAAACTAAGAAGCTATATTTGAAATAAGTTATATGAAGTATGAACCTTCTGAAATGCCTATATATTGGGATCTTCTTATCTAGTATTGGAGATAAGGTAGACATTCTTTTATTACTTTTAAGTCCCTGATATCTCATGATTGAACACACTTTTTCCTTCTGCAGCAAAGATATTGCTAATTTTCATAGGCCAAAGGCCCTATGGTTTCCCCATGATAATGAAGTTGCTGCCAAGGAGCAGGGGAAGCTCTCTGCTCAGGGACCTATGAAGATTATATTGAAGAGTATGGGAGGGAAAGGGTGCAAGCTGCATGTTGATGCTACAGATGCCGTATCTTTCCTCAAAGCAAAAGCATCAAAGAAACTAGGCTAGTAGACATTCCAACGGGTCTTTGTTTCTTTTTGTTGATTTTTTCACATCATTAATTGCTTCAGCTGACCTTTTTGATAAACTTTGTTTGTTCTTCGTCATTTCAAAGAATATGTTGTTATGTAGTTATTGTATGAATCTTTTTTGGTCATATATTTTTCACAATTTGATCATTTGTTGCTGGAAGGACTGTTTTGCTGACCAAAGAGTCAGACCACGGGCAGTACTTTAAACTTTAAGAATCACAACATCATCAGATTTTCTTAGTCAATCATTTCCCTTGCAGATTTTAAGTCTTCTGAAAGAGTGAAAATATTCTATTCGGGAAAGGAGCTTGAGGATGACAAAACTCTTGCCCAACAAAATGTCCGACCAAATTCTGTGCTACATCTTGTGAGAACGAAAATACATTTGTGGCCAAGGGCTCAAAGATTACCTGGTGATAACAAACCTTTACGCCCTCCTGGAGCCTTCAAGAAAAAGTCAGAGCTTTCTGTGAAAGTTGGTCATGTATTTTTGATGGAGTAAGTTGCATTCTACAATTTGTGAACCTTATTTGCTTTAGCTTAGTATATAGAGAAATAAGTATTGCAATTGAAGTTCTGGCCATGGGCTTATTGTCAGTGTTGCCCCTCCGGCCTCCCTCTCCCGGTTCTCATTGACCTTTGAGGCACTGAATTTGTATTACCTCTTTTAATAATTTCATTTCATTTTTTTTTTCCTTTCTTAACTAGGTACTGTGAGGAAAGACCGTTGCTTCTCGGAAATGTTGGGATGGGTGCAAGACTTTGCACTTATTATCAGAAACTGAACTCTAATGATCAGACTGCTGCTTCATTACGGAATGGAAGTCATGGTTTGGGAACCTTGCTTACACTGGAGTCAGCAGATAAGTCGCCCTTTCTAGGAGATATTAGACCTGGCTGCTGCCAATCATGTTTAGAAACAAACATGTATCGGGCTCCTATATTTCCACATAAGGTGTCAACCACTGACTATTTGTTGGTGCGCTCCTCAAAAGGCAAGCTCTCTTTAAGACGCATCGATAGGCTGTATGTTGTAGGCCAGCAGGTGGGCTTCCTCTGTCCCTTTTTGTAATTTCTGCAAGGGAATAATTGTCTCTATGTATCTTCTCCAAAATGTTTGTGCTTGAGAATCTTGTTTGTGAGCTTTCTGCTGCATTGTGCTAATTCTATGTTTTAAAGTACTTAAAATACTTGTAAGCTTTTCGTGGCACTGTGCTAATTCTATGTTTGAAGTACTTAAAATACTGAGTACCAGTCTCATCTTTCACATTTACACCTGTCACATAGGTACGGGTACGGGTGCGGGTATTGGTACGGGTACGGAACATTTTCAAAAAACGTGGGTACGGGGGTACGGCCGTACACACGGACATATATATATATATATATATATATATATATATATATATATATATATATATATATATATATATATATATATATAATTTAAACAATAACAAAATGCTAAGGGTGTTCCTTTAAATACATTTTTCTTGATTTTTTCTGATTTTTACTAGTTTTTTTCTGATTTTTTGGATTTTTTTAGATTTTTTCTGAATTTTTTTGATTTTTTATAATTTTCCGCCGTACCCAACCCCGTACCCATACCGGTAGGGTACGGGGCCCTCATAGCCGTACCCATGTTACTTAGATTTACACGCACATTGGAGTGTGTGATTTTGTATGTGATCAGGACCAGAATTTGACGGTTAAAAATGAGAGAAGCTGAATTGATCAACTTGAGTGGTGTCATAGTACTTGGACACGTTACTTTTTAATTCATCAACTTTTTTGATCCTCAGGACCAAATTTGATTTGTTCATCTTTTATGATCTCCAGGAACCTCATATGGAAGTAATATCCCCACAATCAAAAAATATGCACACGTATATTGGGAACAGGTTGTTAGTATATATCTATCGTGAATTTCGTGCTAGTGAGAAGCCTGGTTTCCTTCCATGTGTTCGTGCTGATGAATTGTCTGCTCAGTTCCCTAATATGCCAGAGTCCTTTATACGCAAGAGATTGAAACATTGTGCTGATCTGCAGGTATTTCTGCATATATTCTATATTGGTTGATTCTTTATTTTCAGTTCATGTTGAAAACTTACATTTGCACTTTGTTATAGTTCTTTTATGTTATTAACTATCTGTATGCAGTTCTGTTGATCCTGACCAATCAATCCTTGTGGCTTGCAGCGGGGATCAAATGGTGAGCTGGTATGGGTTATGAGGCGTAATTTCCGGATACCATCAGAAGAGGAACTTAGGAGGATGGTGTCACCAGAAGATGTCTCTCTCTCTCTCTCTCTCCCCCCCCCCCCCAACCCTTCGTTTTTTCTTCAAAACACACACACATCAATGAAAAAAAAGACAGGAGTATTCAAAAGCTATTTGTATTGATATATATCTTGGCTATGTTTTTTATTTTTTTTTTCATCAGGTCTGCACCTATGAAAGCATGTTAGCTGGTCAGCACCGACTTAAGCGCTTGGGGATCAGCAGGCTGACGAATACTGTTGGCCTTGCATTTGCTATGAATCAAATTCCAGATGAAGCTATTACTCTTGCAGCCGCATCACACATTGAGAGAGAACTGCAGATAACCTCATGGAATCTTAGCAGCAATTTCATTGCATGCATAGCACAGGCTAGTTCACATTTTATTTCTTATATTTTACCTATTTCTACATCATTCTTATGGGATTTGTTTTCCATTATTTTTCATTGAATCTCTGTGTTACTTTTGAACACTTTCTTCAAATTTCTTGCTGTTGTTTGAATGTCTTTGAAGCATCATGTTAGAGTAATTGTCTTCAACAGTATATTGGTTATTTGTTGTTGTTTGATACTCATTGCCGTGGCATGTGGTTCTACCTGCTGTATCATTCAAATTTATCATGAATCTTTGCATCTTTCCCAGAGGTTAACTCATGTTATGCAAGATACTCTCAGAATCTCCCTATATCAAAGCTGAAGAAGGTTGGCAATTCATTCCTCATTTTGCAGGATAGGGACAATATTGAACGTCTAGAAATTACAGGTGTAGGGGATCCTTCTGGTAGAGGCTTGGGTTTCAGTTATGTCCGTGTTGCACCCAAAGCACCAGTTTCGAGTGCAGTGGTAAAAAAGAAGGCAGCTGCTGCTCGTGGTAGTTCAGCAGTCACAGGAACAGATGCAGATCTTAGAAGATTGAGCATGGATGCTGCACGTGAGGTATGATTCATTTTAGTATTCAGTCAAATGATTTTTGAAGCATTATAGATTCATCGTTTTTTGCAGGCTTGCGTTGTGTATTCTATGATCAATTTGATGCCTTCCATGCTTATTTGTAATCATTATTCTGTATGATGTGTGTGTTGAGAAATGTACTTTTGTGTTTTCACCTGCTACACTTGGTATTTCTCTTTTCTGTATTTCAAAATTTCAATTATATTAAAAGAAAATGTCAAGTACAAAGGAACTCATGATTGGAAATACAAGCAAATGCCCTTCCATGAAAACCAATGGGAGGGATCAGCTTGTGGAGCTCTTTTTCTCCTTTTCCCCACTCTTGCTCTTTTTCTTTTTCTTCTTCTTCTTCTTCTTCTTCTTCTTCTTCTTCTTCTTCCCCACTCTTGCTCTTTTTCTTTTTCTTCTTCTTCTTCTTCTTCTTCTTATGGTCCATCTGAGCTACCAAATGTCATTTTGATCATGAGCCACATCCTTCTGAGCCTGATATTGTGCTAGCAAATGCCCTTCTGAGCCTTATCCGACTAGTTTGTAGTGCTAGCAAATGGGTGAGCCTCTCCCGTGAATCCATTTTCATTGGTGAAGGATGCCTTCAGAAACCAGCTTTTGGTGAACTTTCCTTGAGGAATTATAAGTTGTGAAAGGAAGACTCTCTTTATTAAGCAAATATTTGAAGAATGTAGGTAGACAATGTTGGATAAGTGAACAATTTGTCAAATGTGTAGTGGCTCCTGACAGCCTGATTGGCCACTTTTAAAAGGATGGTTGTCCCATTGAGGTCATTGATGGGATTTTATTGAACCAGAATTTCTTTCTGCAACAGTCTAGCCTTCAACATGACAAATGAAAGGGTGTAACTTCCTACAACTGTTCAGATCGCTGAAGTAGATATTTAAATTTTAAAGTGATGGTGATTTTGGATATTTGATGGGTGGTGGAATCCACCACCAAAGGCATTGGGGGATTACAAATTCTCAATTATTTAGTGCTAATTGGATCCTTAAATGAGTTTTCTGAAGAAAAGAATGGAAATTATAAGGGAATGTCTCAAATTATAACATGCATGAATACTGTGGTAGTTGAGAGGAAGAAAGGGTCTAGGTTGTTGAGTGCCTAGGTGCCCTAGGCTATAACATAGCCATTTTCGTATTGCATGTCATCTATAGGTGACCATCCAAGCCTTGGGGGCATTAGCACATTTTTGGATGTAGGTTCTTTAAAACCATATTTAAAGTGTCTGTTATACTCTTAGTCCAAAAATATGGCATCGTTTTCCTGATCAGTGTTGCACAACTGCATAAGAGAGCATTATCTGTAATAGTCTATTTATTATCACCAACTTCTTTGGTCACTACTATAAAGAGCTGCGTCAAATATTCGACATCTTCATATTCTCCAGATGCATGAAGTGTTTTTGAACAACATAGTCACAAATATCATTCTTGGCATTTGTTGCAAGGTTTTTCTCTAGAAAATTTTGGAAATTTTCAAAAGAAATTGAAAAAGAAATCTTTAGATAAAATTAAAGTAAATGAAAAACTAAATAAAATAAATTGCAAATCTCTTTCCCTTCTTTATTTTCCCCAATCTCACTTTCTTTTTTTTCCTCACTCATGCATGTAGCACCATGAAGCCAGATGTAATTATGGTTAGTAGGTACTATTTTTTCTCTTTTATTTTGGTTATTGTTTATAACATTTAAATTTAGTCAAACATTATCTCAGTGAAAGTGCTAACCGACATATCCATGAGGGTTGTATAAATTAGTCCTTAGTGTAAGAATCTGGATGTGAAGACGTCTCTCCGTCTGTAAACTATGTTACCTGGGTGCGGCAGAACTGGACCCGCACCCGCGTCGACGCGATGCGGGTGCGGATTCGGGTACGGGTGCGACTTAGATTCGCACCCAAACCGCACCAGATCCAAACCAAGCACCCAAACCGCACCAAATCCAAACCAAGTTCGTGTGATAACTTTGGATCTGGTTTCGGGTTAGATCCAAACCAAGTCTATCTTTTTTAACCAAGTTCGTGTGGTACTTTGGATCTGGTTTCGAATTGAAACCAGATCCAAACCAAGTCCATTTAAAAAGTAATACACGTTTGAATTGGATCTGATTTCGATTCAAAACCAAATCGAAACCAAATCCAAACTTTGTCACCGAAGGCTCACCCGTCGAGGTCTGCCACAGTAGTTGCATGAACGTTAAGTAAAAGACCTAATATAAGTTACTATATTATCTAAGCTTTGATAGATACAGGACTAAAAAAAAGTTTGAAAGAAAAAGAAAGTTTAGATTGAAAAGAAAAAGAAAGTAAAAAAAAAGAAAAAACATTAAACTTTTAAAATTTAAAAAAAACTTATAAATTAAAGAATAAATAAATTAATTAAAAACCAATAATGCAACAAAAAATAAGTAAATAAGATAGAAGATAAAAATTACAAAATAGAAACAATTGTTTTTTAGTGAAAATTTTGAAGTTTTTATGAAATGCTGCTTTTGACATTATGGGGCATGTGATACATCGATGTGTGAAGTACAGTTCCATTAATGACAGTCCTCTACTGCCTGGTGTACTGGTTTTTGTAGAATGGTTTGCACTTAGGACAGATCTTGCTACAATATTGGATGAAGCTGATGAAAAATGTGGGAATGCAGCAAGCTACTTTTTTAGTTGCTTTGTGGATATGTTGAATAAAGTTTGTGACAACGGTGATGCCGCGCCGGCACCCGCACCGGCACCCGCACCCCGCACTCAGGTAACATAGTCTGTAAATCTGTTATTAGAGAGGAAAAACAGCAAAGAGAGGCAATGGAGTAGACGAGAAAGCAGTCGGCATCTAGAGAGGCAGCCACTGCGATAGATCTTCATTAACATGACATAACCCTGATTAGGGTACAACAAATATGTACAATAAAGAATAAACAATTACAGGAACGCCACCGGTAAGTGACCTTGGGCGTGAGAACATAAAAAGAATGGATCGGGTCTAAGTAGACCCGATCCCCATACGCTAACAGCCCCCCTCAAGTTGTGCATCAGATTTAATCATGCACAACTTGTTCTTCAAATTCCAA